>APFE030176024.1:215140-262109 GCA_000404065.3 Pinus taeda
CTGGATCTCTGTGAAGAGGGATCCATATATAGATGATTACAGAGAGGTGAGTCATCTTTTGGGATCTTGATTAGTGTCCTCTCTCTGATAGTTCCTGCTTCCACTTGGAGAATGATGATCTCTTACTCATCCTTGGTCGAAAAATAGAGAGGCAAGTGTCAGAGGGGAAGCTTCTGGAAGATTCCATGATCTTCCACCTCACATTTTTGTCCATTCCCGACCATCACACCCTATAGAGGAGAAATTCAGTATGCATCACACCTTGTACACTGGGAAGGTGATATGCATTGTACCCTCTACATTGAGCTTTCAGTATGGTCCAGTTTTGACCATTTATGAGCAGTTTTCAGTGGATAACTTCTGGGAGATGATGTAATCAGTTGACCTTGTTCCTTTAGGCAGTGAAGCAACACTTTTAGGGACTTAAGAGCCCTCAGTTTATGGACATTTGTGATTGGGGTTGAAGTGCCCAAAAATTTCTATAACATTAGGCTACTCATGTACTATATCAACTCATCCCACTTAACAAGTTACCAATACAAGCCTCACATCCAACCCTAGCAGTAAAACAACTAACAAACACAATTTACATCTTGACATTCCATATCACCTTGCGCATCTTAGAATTCATTTGCACTATGTGGCACTGGTTAGCATCCCCTACATTCCTTGGTATTCTTTGGCACTCCCTAGCATAAACTACCACTTCATGACATGCCTTGGCACTCTAGCATGCCTTGGCACTACCTATCATATAAACATGGCACTCCCTCCTTAGCACACTTGAAACACACTGACACTCCCTATCACACACTCTTATTCATTCATTTCCATGCATTTTGAACTAGTTCTCCCTTGTCTTTCCATGGCACTCCCTAAAACTCCCTGACATGCATTGACACACTTTGGCACTCCAGCATTCCTTTGCACTACCTAGCATACCTTTTCACTCGCTCATTATCACACCTACAACTCACTGACACTCCCTGTCACACACTCTTATTCATTCATTTCCATGCATTTGAAACTAGTGCTCCCTTATGTTTCCTTAGCACTCCCAAACACTCTCTGGCATGCATTGGAACACCCTGGCACCTGACACATCTTGGTATGTTTCCATGGACTCTAGCATGACTTATCACTTCCTAACATACCTCATCACTACCTCCTTAGCACACTTGTAACTCACTCACACTTCATATCACAAACTCTTATACATTCATTTAAATGCATTAATTTTACCTAGTTCTCCCTTGTGTTTCCCTAACACTCCCTAATACATATTAGCATGTGTTGGAACACCCTTGCATATGGCACACCTTGAACGCATGCTTCCCCGACACTCTAGAATGCCTTAGCACTACCTAACATACCATTTCACTCACTCCTTAACACACCTGAACTCATTGACATTGCCTATCACAAACTCTTATTCATTCATTTCCATACATTTTGACCTAGTTCTCCCTTGAGTTTCCCTAGAACTCACTAACAATCCTTAGCATGCATTGGCACACCTTGACACTTAGTATATCATTGCATGTGCCTTCGTTAGAACTCTAGTATGCCCTGGAACTTCCTAGCATACCTTGTCACGCCCTCCTTAGCACACTTGGAACTCACTAACACTCCCTATCACACACTCTTATTCATTCATTTCCATGCAATTGAAACTAGTGCTCCCTTATGTTTCCCTAACACTCCCTAGCATGCGTTGGCACCACACTCTAGCACCTGGCACATGTTGGAATTACTTAGAACGTGGCATGTCTTGGCATGCCTAACATGCCTTGGAACCATCTAGCATGTGTTAGCACTTCTTGGAATTCCTTGGAACACCTTTGCACTCCCTAGTTGTCGTTCCCTTAAAGACAACCTTAATGTTTCTGCAACTTGGGAGTCTAACCAAGTCATTAAAAAAATAGCTTTGTGCCTAGACCAAACTATCCCTTTGTTTAAAATGACTTTTTTCTAGCCCCTTATCGCAATTGTAGGCTTTCTTCCTGTAAGTTTTTTTCTAAAATTCTCCTAACACACTTCATCCTTAGAACACCTAGAATTCACTGACACTCCCTGGCACATAGTCATATTTTTTCATTTCCATGCATTTTCACCTAGTTCTCCCTTGTGATACCCTAACACTCCCCAAAACCCCTTAGAATGCATTGACACTTTCTTGCATTTATTACCACGCCTTTTCATTCCTTGGCACGCCCTGGCACTCCTTAGCTATCATGCCCTCACAACTACCCTTAATTTTTTTTCACCTTGGGAACCCAACCAAATCCTACCTAAACTACAACAACTTGAACAAGTTACAATTACTACAACTAGACTATTCCTTGTTCACCTAAGAACTTCCTATAACTCATATTAGGCTACTCATGTTGAATCTCAAATCATAGAACTTATCAAGTTATGAAGAAATGACTCACATCCAATCACAGTCATAAAACAACTAAGAAACATAGTTTACATCTTGACATTCCATAGAACCTATCATGTCTAACAATCCCTTAGCACTATCTGGCACGTGTTAGCATCCCCTACATTTCTTGGTATGCTTTGGAACTCCCTAGCACATCTTATCACTCCATGACACCTAGCACACATAGAACTCAGTGACATTCCCCGTCACCTATAACTTGGAATGTCTTAGCATGTCTAACATGCCTTGGAAATTTCTATCATGTGTTAGTATTTCTTGGCATTCCCTGGAACACATTTTCACTCCCTAGTTGTTATTCCCTCATAGATAGGCTTAATTGTTTTGTGGCTTGGGAACCCAACCTAATATTTCATGAATCCTTGTTGTGCCCAACCCGAAGTATCCCTTTCTTTGAAACTACTTTGTCCATGCCTTATCACAACCATAGGCTTACCTCCTGCATGTCCTATTCTGAAATTCTCATAAAACACTTAATCCTTGGGACAGTTAGAATTCATTGATAGTCCCTGGCACACTCTTATTCATTCATTTCCATGAATCTTGACCAAGTTCTCTCTTGTGTTCCCTTGGCACTCCCTAACACTCCTCATCATGCATTGACACTATCTGGCATGTGTTAGCATGCATTTTCATTCTTTGGCATGCCCTAGCACTTCTTAGCTATCATGCCCTTAGAACTACCCTTACTTTTTTTGGCACTAGAGAACCCAACCAAGTCCTGCCTTGACTACAATAGCTTGAAAAAGTTACAGTTACTACAACTAGACTATTCCTTGTTCATCAAAGAACTTCTTATAACTCAACTTAGGCTACTCATGTCCAATGTCAACTCATCCCACTTAACAAGAAACCATGTTAAGGTTCACAATCAACCCTGTCCATAAAAAACTAAGCAATATAGTTTACATCTTCACATGCCATAGAACCCAGAACATCTGTTAATCCCTTGGCACTATGTGGTTCATGTTAGCATGCCCTGGAATCCTTGGCATGCTTTTGGAATCCCTAGCACACCCTAACACTTCCTAACATGCCCTAGCACTCTATCATGCCTTGGTACTTCTAGGTAATAACCTTGTCACTCCCTCCTTAGCATACTTGGAAATCGTTAACACTCCCTATCACACACTCTTATATGTTCATTTCCATGAATTTTTAACTAGTTCTACCTTGTGTTTCCATGTCACTCCCTATTACTCCCTCACGCACATTGGCACACCGTGGCACTTGACACATCTTGGTGTGTCGCCCACTCTAGCATTCTTTGACACTACCTAGGATACCATATCACTCCCTACTTAGTGAACCTAGAACTCTCTAAAACTACCTATCAAACACCCTTATTCATTCATTTACATGGATTAGAAACTAGTTCTTCCTTGTGGACAGAAAACAACTCAAAAAAATAGTCTACATCTTGACATTCCATAACACCTGGCACGTCTAATAATATCTTTGCACTATGTGGCACATGTTGGCACCCCTACATTCGTTGGCATGCTTTGGTACTCCCTCACACACCCTACCACTCCCTGACATTCCCTAGCACTCTAAAATTCTTTTGCACTACCTAGCATATAAACTTTTCACTCCCTCCTTAGCACACCTGAAACTTACTGACACTCCCTCTCACACATTCTTAATCTTTCATGCCCATGCATTTTGAACTAGTTCTCCCTTGTGTTTCCACGACACTTCCTGGCATGCATTGACAAACCCTAGCACCTAGCAAAATTGGCATGTCATCGTTGAACTTTAGAATTCCTTGGAACTACCTAGCATACATCTTCACTCCCTCCTTAGCACACCTAAAACATTCTAACACTCCCTATCACACATTTTTATTCATTCAATTCTATGCACTTGAAACTAGTGCTCTCTTGTGCTTCTCTAGCACTCCCTAACACTCCCTGGAATGCATTGGCACACCCTATCCCTTTGCACATCTTGACATGTTTTCCTGGACTCTATCATGCCTTAAGACTGCTTGGAATACCTTTCCACTCCCTCCTTAGCACACCTCGAACTCACTGACAGTTCCTGTCACAAAATCCTTTTCATTTATTTCCATGCATTAATTTTACCTAGTGCTCCCTTCTATTTCCATATGATTAACACTTCCTAGCATGCATTGACACACCCTGGAACCTGGCACATTTTGGACGCATGTCACCCTGGCACTCTAACAGGACTTAGTGTTGGCTAACATACCATGTCACTCCCTCCTTAACACACTTGGAACTTGCTAACACTCCCTATCACACACTCTTACTCATTCATTTCCATGCATTTTTACCTAGTGCTCCCTTGTGTTCCCTAGCACTCCCTAACACTCCTTAGCATGTATTGGCACACCTTAGCACTTGCCACATCTTGGTATTCTTCCCTAGAACTATAGCATGCCTTGGCACTTCCTAGCATACCTTTTCACTCCCTCCTTAGCACACCTGGAACTCACTGACACTTCATTTCCATGCATTTTAAACTAGTTCTCCCTTGTGTTCCCTTGGCACTTGGCCCTCACACTCCGTAGCATACATTTGCGCTACACCCTAGCACCTAGAACATCTTGGTATGCCTTAGGACTTGAATTTTCTTGGCATGTCTATCATGCCTTGGAACTGTCTAGGATGTTTTATTACTTCCTAGAATTCCTTGGCACACCTTGGCACTCCCTAGCTATAATGCCCTAACAGATAGGTTTACCTTTTTGCGACTTGGGAACCCCACCAAGCCATTGGAAAAATAATGTTGTGCCCAACCCAAAGTCTCCCTTTTTATGAAAATTATTGTTTCAACCCATTATTGTAACCAAATTCTTGCCTCCTACAATTCCTATTTTGACCTTCTCCTAACACACTTTATCCTTGAGACACTTGGAATTCATTGACGCTCCTTGGCACACACTCTTATTTGTTTAATTCCATGCATTTTGGCCTAGTTCTCCCTTGTGATGTTTTCGTACTCACTAACACTCCTAAACATGCACTGACACTTTCTAACATGTGTTAGCATGCCTTTTCATTCCTTGGCATGCCCTAGCACTCCTTGGCTATCATGCCTGACAATTATCCTTAATTTGTTTGGGACCTAGGAACCCAACCAAGTCCTACATCGACTACAACAGCCTGACCAAGTTACGGTTACTACAACTAGACTATGTTGTGTTCACATAAGAACTGAATATAAATCATCTTAGGCTAATCATGTCCAATTTCAACTTATCCCACTTAACACGTTACAAGTTACCAAGTCAAGTTTCTTGTCCAATTGTGGTGATAAAAGAACTAAGAAACATAGTTTACATCTTAACATTCCATAGCACGTAGCATGTCTAAAAATCCCTTGACATTATGTGGCATGTGGAAGCACCCCATACATTCCTTGGCATGCTTTGGCACTTCCTCACACACACTACCACTCGTTGACATGGACTAGCACTCTAGCATGTTTTGACACTGCCTACCATATAACCTTGCCATTCCCTCCTTAGCACACCCAAAACTCACTAAGACTCCCTATCACACACTCTTATTCATTCATTTCCATGAATTTTGAACTAGTTCTCCCTTGTGTTTCCATGGAACTTCCTAACACTCCCTGACATGCATTGACACACCCTGGCACCTAGTACATCTAGGCATGCCTCCCAGGCACTCTATCATTCCTTGGAACTACCTAGCATGCCTTGTCACTCCCTCCTTAGCACACCTAGATCTTGCTAACACTCTCTGTCGCACACACTTATTCATTTATTTCCATGCATTTTAAACTAGTGTTCCCTTGTGTTTCTTTGGCACTCCCTAATGCTCCCTAACATGCATTTGAAAACCCTAGCACTTGGCACATATTGGCATGTTTCCCTAGCCTATAGGATGCCTTAAGACTTCCTAGCATACCTTGTCACACCCTCTTTAACACACCTGGAACTCACAAATACTTCCTGTCACAAATTCTTATTCATTTGCATGCATTAATTTCACCTGATCCTCCCTTGTGTTTCCCTCGAACTCCCTAACAATTCGTAGCATGCGTTGGCACACCCTATAACCTGGAACATCTTGGCTACATGCTTCTATGGAACTCTAGCATGCCTTATCACTGAATAATAAAAATTTGCGAAGTCTTGGTGAATCTTTTACTAAGTTATAAGACATTGTGAAGTCTTGGTGAATTTTTTGATAAAGTATAAAACCATATATGATAATAGGGAAACATATTCATTAAGTTGTAGTACACTAACTTACATGTTCAAAAAAAAGAAACGTAATTTGTTCTTCTTAAGGTGGGCCAACTGTTTCTTTTGAGTTAATTATAGTAAACATGCTATCAAATGCATTTGTATAGGATTGGGATTCAAACACGGGTCTCAACTGTAACTGTAGCATATTATAACATGGGTCTAAATCACGATACATTTTTGAAATTTGACCTTACCTTTGATTCATATTTTGAACAAAATGTTATAGTTGAATTACCTATCTATTGGGAGCTTGTACGAGAATTCATTCCATGGCAGCAGTACAATCAAATGTTGGTGGAGATAAGAGTAGGTTGACTCCTCCCACAAAAAGACCTACTCTCTTAAGGGAAAAACTATAGTCAACTATCTAAAGAGGGAGTTTGAGTCGCTATGGATGGTGAAGACAATATTTCCCATCAAGCCAAATTATGTGGAGATTACCAACCTGAACATTTCTTATCATAATTTCTTTCGTTCTCCTCTACGAAGCCCAACTCTATGGCAAAATTATGACCCATTTATCAATCCACCTCATCTCCAAGTCATTTAGCTAGAATATCTTCCACCAAAGGCATCCCAACATCAATGGAGATATTTCTGATTATGTCAATCATGACACCTTGTGATTTTTCTGTTTTTGTAAATATTCCATTTCAATAATATAATCAAGTCAGTTATGTTTTAGTTAGGACAATTGTGCAAGTAGCACTTTCACACCATTTTTTTGTTATTAAATCATTAGAGGTTTAAAAAGGAATATTTTGTAAGGGGTTATCATCCATGAGACCCTTTAGCACTGTTGATGAAGTAAGTTTGAAAGGTACAAAAATTTTGTTTCAAGGTGTTTTTGTATTGTGAATAGAAAAAGAACCAAATATGTATGCTCTATTGGTGGATTAATAAAGAAGTTATGGTGATTCTAATTTTAGGAAGTTGTATTATGTAATATCTCCTTTGTTTACTCAATTATTTGTTTTTTCTTCTTAAATGACATGTAGTAGTAGCTATTGGATTTAGTCTTAGAAGCATGGATTCATCCGTGTTTAATTATGATTAAACATTCCTGTAATAAATGAGATATAATTTCCTTAATAAGTACTCCATGTTCTCTGAAATTCATTTTAATTTTCTCACCCTCCATTTTCCCACTAAAGTTTGATGCATAGGATTATGTGATAAGCCCTGCACATTAAATTCATTTTCCTCATGGTCTTCTTCCATGTATGATACAATGATCAAATGAACTATGTTCTTCTGTAATTTAGCCATTAGAGCCTAATATTAAATCATCTTTAAAGTTTTTCTGTTAATAATTAAATTCACCTTCGAAGAGATATCTGGACCATTTACCAATTAATAATTTGTTTTGAATGTCTACTATTAATGGAAAGATCTTACAAACATTCTAAGATGTCCTAAGCACTGACCTCTCTCAACTCGAAGGTTGTCTCTAGGAGTTACAACATATATGATGCTTGTGGTGTTTCCCTTGAGATGCCCTTGATGCTCTTGAGTTATGGATTGGAATCTTGATGATGTCTAAAGGTGATGAAGAGGATGTCATGATGTATCAAGTTCCCCTCTATATTTGATCTTTATGATTGATGCCACTTGATAAAGTTTCTACACTCATGAGTTGGTTCTTGCACTTATGGTGAATACATCATGTATAAGATCAACAAGAGGTTGTAGAGATAGTTTTGAGGCTTGTCATGGCTTGGAAAAGCTTTACAAATGCTAGAGATGCTGACCAAGAAGTTGGAGGCAATTATGAATTAAGCATTTTGTTTTTTCCTTGATCCTCTACCCTAGTCGCTCCCTTGCAGGCTTGTCCATGCGACTGAGAGATCCTATCGCTGGGAACAAGGATTATCCATATCATGCAGTCGTAAATCAACATTTTTGTGCCAGAAGTTGTGTCTGTAAGACAATATTTCGCACATTCCTCGTGCATCTTAGATGATTTAAATATTTTTATGATATTTCTTGTTCGGGAATTTTCATAAAAGTTTCTAATTGACTAAATAAAGATGTCAAAATGAAGTTTTAATTGTGAATTCCTTAATGGAGTGAGTGGTGGAGAGAGTGGCACAAATTTTTTAAAAAAGGGAAGACCATTGTGGAAGTGAAATGAGCAAAATTTTGTGTAGAGAATAGAGGTCAACCTCCTATAGAAGATAATGATATAGAGGTCAAATCTATAATATGTGCACACACAAAAGTAATATATTGGGATCAGAAAATAGTGAGGTGCATGGAGAGGCTAGTTTTCACTGATTGTAAAGGAAAATTTTAATCTACAACCGAAGATAGAGTTTGTAGAGTCTATTGTAGAGTTTATGTAGAGTGTATGGAGAACATGGATCAAAGTTGTTTGAGAAAATTATCGTTTGATGGCCATCTCACTAGTATTTGTATTTACAGGGATTATTTGTTGTTGTGTCATGTATGTGAGAAGGTTGTCATGATTTGTTCCAAGGTTTTGAGTATGTTTATATGTTATTCTATGAACTCAATATGTTGATTATTGAATGTGTTCGATTAATATATGTTTAATGTGTAGAGGTGTTGTTGTTGGTTGATTGTCAATACTTGAGTTTTTTATTGTTTGAGTCAATGCTCGAGAATTGGTTTGACGAGTTGATGTTGATGAATTGATTGAAGTTGATATGCATAGATTGTGGTGCAATTGGCCAATGTGTTGATTTTTTTAATGTGGAAGTTGTTGTTTCCTTTCCAAGGGTTCTAGTTTTATATATTCTAAAATGATGCCCTAGATGGTCAAAAAATTGAGATCGCTTGGTGAAGAAGGTATAGGTGTTCCTTGTTGGTGGTGGTCGGTAGCTCTAGTTGTGGAAGTAGCATTCTCATATTCCAATGGGTGTTGGGTGAGGTTTGTTGGGGGTAGAGGCTTTCAATGGGTGCGTGTTCACAAAGTCAATTTAGTGTGATAAACTTCCTTGCTGGACATAGCCATCTACGATGATGTAAAATGATTTGTTTGATTAATAAAATTTGAAGTAGAGCAGCAACAACAACAAAGGGTAGTTTTTGATCTAGAGGGGGTTTTCTACCAGAGATCCTCCTTTCCATTGTACATGAATATGTGATTATTTTGTTTTTCTTTTGTTGAAGATAAAATTTTAATTACTAACATATCACTGCATGAGTTAAAATTGTGAAAACTACTAATTCACCCCCCTCTCTCAGTTGTGATCTGATATACAACAAAGACCAACCAGTTCACTCTCAAGAAAGTGAAATAAAGTTTTCCTCAATCGGTAAACAATGCCTTCAATTCATTACATTAACACCTCATTAATTACTTTAGGGATATACGCTTCTACCTCTAATGTAATAAGGATTATTTATCACTTGGGCGGGGGCTTTTGATATGCGTATTATCATGATTATAGTGTGCATTAAGTACTTATAAACTTATATTGTAGTGATCTAATATGTAGTAAGTATCCATTCATCACCACATTTAATACAATAACAAGATAAGTTAAATCTTCACCACATTAATAGATCTTGATGAGTAGATATTCCATGTGGAGCTTTTGACAAATCAACAGTTCTTGAATTGTGCCTCCTTAACTCCACATCATCGAACTTAGGCAATAGAATCTCATAATTGAAAACCTCAATGTGTTTACAATAAAAAAATTCCATCATCACAAACCTCATCCTAACCTTGAACACGACTCCACAAGATGAAAAAACAATTCTTGTCATAATAAATAACCCAAATGACAATCTGTTCCCCACTACTAGATTGTGCATATAATGGGGATAGCCGACATATTGAATGGAAAAAAATATATTCAAACATGGGATGTTGTCACTCAAATTGTGTAATATTCAAATGAGACTCGACACCCCTTGAGACAATATAACTCACCTCACTAGATCCCACATCAACCTTCCCATAATATTTGAATTAAAGACCCAATAAAAACTAAACTCTATATAAACCACCTTTACAAATCAATAAATCACATGTAATTTTTGTGCAGAAATGTTAAAAAGTGAAATTGTAAATTTTTTAAAAAGTGGACAGTTCTATGTGATAGGTTTTCCACTATTAAAAAATATAAAAAAAATGTGATATCTTGCTTTCACAAATATTCAAATAAACTACCTTTGAAGAAAATTGAAATTTTTGCATTGCAATTTTTTGAACTCATCCACAGTGATGCAATGGAGAGTCTGTTTCGAGACTCAACAGACTAAGACGAGGTGCCTTAATCAAATACCCACTACTAAATCCCGCTATCAAACTTGAGGTCAAGGGATTAATTTCAATGATATTGAATATTTTTCCACTAATGACGATTTTTCAGAGGTTAGGTCAAATTTTATATTTCACCAACTATTTTGAATTAATAACTCTAAATTCATAAAATTCACAACTATTTATGTGTCTAATAATGTATATAACATATTATAATGTTCTTACACCATTCACCTTTATATAAAGAGAAAGGAAAATTATGTATTATACGTCAGAGAGATTCGCTTATCGTTATCCTTTTATAATGCTTATCTCAAGTTATCGTTACTTCTATTTCTGGGAAAAAATATCATTTTATGAGCATACTCATATCCTAAGATAAAACTTAGTAATATCGAGCACACAAGACTATCATCTTTAGATAAGTGCGATGACTGTGGAATATGGATTGTTGCATTGCACTTAAATTACTGTAATTTGTCTTGAAATACTGGAGGAAAACAAAAAAAAATCAAAATAAATGCTTCTTTATTTTCTTACTTTGTATGCATATATGATTTGGTGATAAACATGAATTAGAAAGTTGTATTTATTTTGAAAGGCATTTTCATTCTTCTCCAACCATATTTCCCACACCATTATACAAGACAATGTTTAATGGTTTGGAATAGGCTTATCCTTGTGTAATTTTTCCCAACAATTGTGAAATGTGATTTCTTCCAATTTGCCTTTATTATCAACTAATTTTAAAGCCTCTTCAGTGTGCACTACAAAATAAACGATCAATGGACTCATCTTCATTCTTTCACAAGATGCACCACCTTGGACCCTGCCAAGGTCTAGTGAAATTATCCTAGGTTCGACTATTAATGGACAAGGCCAACTATAAGAATATCTTTGTTTTGAGTAGCTTTTTGAGTTTCCATACTTCTTTCCACCACCACATTTTTCTACTTCACTTTCTTTCACAAAAGCCTTATTCCCTATTTTTTTGCGTATACCCCTGTATATTTGTTTTTAGACCATACAATTTCATCTACCTCTCTATTCATTCTATGAGAACTATTCTTGAGATTCTAAATATGATGTTCCCCTCCTTTGCTCACGCTCTTTTGATATCTAAATGAGCTTCGACTTCCACCCTTGATTCCTATTTGAGGTTATTTCAAGATTGGTTTCCTCTGCTAAACATTGGATCTTCTTATTTTCTAGTTCAGGTTTCATGGCTTCTAACAGCTTGTAAGTCCCCCCTCCAACAATCTCCTCATATCCTAAACAGTGAATCGTTTTACTTGTCTATTCAATTTTCAAGGTTTCTGAAAACTTGTAGGTTCCTTGTCCAAGGATCTCCTCTTATCCTAATCTTGTCTTTCTGGCCAATCCTCCAAATCAACCATCTTCCTACCATTGACTAAAGTATTCCAAATAATTGATCCACATGCAAAAAAAAATTCTTCATTCCTTATCAAATCTTTTACCATTGTAGGGGCACTATATTTTTAAATCATTAATTTCTCCAACAACCCTTCTATTTTTCAAAATTCTCCTTAAGCTCTTTCTTGCTAGGCATTTTCCTAATGAATGCATATCTTTTATGCTACACCCTCTTTTATCTTTAGGTTATTCCATTCTTTTCCATTTTTCCAAACATATTCTTTCCTTTTCTATTTTTCCTATCCACCAAAAACCTAAGCATTTATTTGTTATTTTTTCTAGCATTCTCTTCAGAATGTAAACCAATGAATGTGAATATTAATTCTCTTCAGTATTCCTTTATAATGCGTGATTCACATATCAATTGTATAAATTGAGAATTCTCTTAAATGGAAGATCTATGTAAATGATCCACAACAAGTCTTTTCGTGGATGACTATTTTGTGATTGGACATCAGTTGCAGTGAAAAACACACAACATGGACTATTTTGTGACTGGATAACAATTGCATCCAAAAGCACACAAGGTTTTGTGCTACAAAGTTTGTATATATAACACCTATTATTGATACAATTGTGTAGGTTGCATTATACTAAACATTGCATGAATGCGTGGTAGAAGTCCTAACAAAGTTTATAATTGTAGTTGCCAAAACCTAAGCTTATACATTAGAAGTTAGAATTGTAGCTTTAATACATGGATTATTAATTAGCACGCTAATAGTTTTTACCATTTGAATGTGCTAACCATTAAGTGATTAGCAAGGTAATAGTTTTGACTATGTGAATGTGATAAGCATTAAGAGTAACACAAGGTCTAGCTAGTATGGTCAATTGTATAGGATTTACACTTGTAACTATTTACTTTTTATCTCCTTATGAGTGCGACATTGTATTAGCTTAACCTACCAATTCTTAGTCATGTGATCAATGTTACTAGTTTAGATCCATTTTAACCTTGGATCCATCAATTACTGAGAATAATCAAACTGCTAGAGTTGTAGACCTTTTTACTTATGCAAAGTCTTATAAAAATATATTGTAAACTACATATTACAACATATTGCAACATAATGAATATATGAGTACATACCATAAATGCATCACAAGTTCATACAACACGTACTATCTAGTTCTCACAAGCTAGGAGATTCAAGCTATGTCCAAATCCTAGCTAGGGCATCCACCATTAATAAGAAAACCTAACCAACAATATAAAATTTGAGGTATAGATGGATCTCAACTGGTTATAAAAATATATTTTACACTACATATTACAACATAATGAATATATGAGTACATACCATCAACTCATCACAAGTTTATACAAAATGTACTATCTAGTTCTCACAAGCTAGGAGATTCCAACTATGTCCAAACCCTATCTATGGAATCTACCATTAACAGAAAACACTAACCAACAATAATGACCTAGAAATGCATCACACAAATCCACTCTTGACCCCTTTAAAGTATCAACAACAAACTAGCATCAACTCTAAGAAGTCTACCCTTGATCTCCCCACGTGTACCACAAAAATATTCTAAGATATTCTCTAAGAGTGCATCATGCAAGCTCTTGCTATATTTTCACACTTGTAGTGCTCATGTCTTACTCTAGGGTTTATATTACTTAAACCACTTGCCTTCTTATGTCTGACAAGTGAAAAGGCTCCAAGAAAAAGGCTAGTGTTATCCTTACAAACTTTTTTCCATACTAGGGTTTTCATCCCACAAGCCATAGGTATTCTTATCTTGCATCACACAAGCACCAAAACCTTTAGAGATGTTATAATGGAATTTCAGGAGTACAACAACATAGTTCCCAAGTCCTCTTGAAGCTAATAATCACACCAAAATTCAAAATGCCTCTACTCTAGCACCCCATTTTCTTGATCTAGGTTTTACATCACAAAATTTGGTTCTATCTCACTACAATACTTTTCCAAGTCAGTTGAAAATATAGAATAATAAGTACATTAATAATTAGTAATGACAAAGACTCTCTCCTCCATTCATATATAATATGTGAGAGAGCCCAATGTAAATCATGGACTAGGATCACACAAGTCACATAAAAATAACCCTAGACTTAAGTCAACAAGGGACCTCATGTGGATTTCTTTACAATACAAGGATGGCAAGTGTCACACTTGGGTTTTACCCAACCCCAAGGTGGTGCACCCTTGAAGCATGATGCCCCTTCATTCAAACACCCCTCTTCCAGTATGGTATGTTATCTAAAGATCACTCTGATAAGGTGGTTCATTCTCCTAGTATCCTCACATAAGATGCTCCTCCCCTAGTTGCATGCCACATGTATTTTTGTGCCCAATTCTCCTCAACACATCTCCTAAGGTAGTTACGTGTACCAATTCTTCTCCTCAACTTGTGTCTTTGGGTTCCCATAGACCTTCATGGAGCACACTCCTCAACCCAAGCATCCCAAATTAAAGCTATCAAACCTCCAAGGTGTATGCCACATGGTACCATCCTCCTAGGGTTAAGTTCCTTCAAATTCCTAACACCCATCCTCCTAGGTGGGTACCTCTCCTAATCAAGCAAGTTTCTCCCCCATTGTGTGCACACAATGATTATGTCACATAGAATAAGAACCTCCTAGGAAAATGTTTTATACTGGAACGCTCTCTAAGGTCAAGCATTTACTCAAAATGATCCATCCATATGTCCATTACACATGACGATACAAAGCACTATCCTAGATAGGTGAAAAAACTTTTGGAGTAATCCCAAAAGCTAACATATGCAAACAGAAATGTTGTCCATCTCTCAAAAAAATGTTTCTTGATTAAAACATGAAAATGGGCACTAGAAATGGTGTTTTTAGGATTTTTCTTTTCATTATGTTTGTTTTTGTATAATTGGTGTTTCTTTCACATTTTTTACTGGTCATTATTGGAGGCCAAAACATGGAAGAAATGATCAATAACATTGCTATCTTTTTATCAAGAATGTGTTTCTCAACTAAAAATTTAAAACAAGCACTAGAAATGGCACTTTTGATTCCATTTATGTTTCAGTTAGATTTCTTGTAGAAACAACCCACTTGTGTTGTTTATGGGAAAACATCACCTATCTTACGTGAGTTGACAATAGAAATATCACCTATATTTTATTCTATTCAAAGTGATTTTGATTATATATTACCTTCTTTGGTAGGTTCTATTTTTCTATTATTATTTTTCTGAATATAGTCCTGAATTGGAGGTTTGCAGTTTTAATGTTGTTATATTGTGTTGAGTATAAATTGGTTTCTAGTTTCAGAAAATTTTGGGTTTATGTTGATTCCAATGAAAGTGATTGTGCAAAAAGTTCGACATGCAACATGCTTTCTTGTGCTATATTTTGGACCACCATTTAGTAGTGGAATCATCAAACCATGTGCTGATCTAAAATGCTAGAGACACGATAGATATGTTGAAATATTAATGATAGAACCATTATAAATTTATTGAAAAGGAAAAATTACATTAAACTTTGCCAATATATTTATTTGTAAAAAAAAATGATATCTGTTTTAATTACATTTATTTTAATCAATGGATTTTGCATCCAATCATTTTGTGAATCTAAGGAAGAATTCCATTGTGTTATTCCAGAAAGTATCAAGGCACCTACAATCTCAAATTCCAACCATTCTACAAGTCAGCCCGACCTAAGATTTTGTCTCACCCCAATAAAAATATATCAAATCTGAAACCCGTTATTCTAGAAGAAATGGCCTAATAGATCTTCTTGCTAGTTCTCAAGCCAATTGAATTGACGTGTCATACTAGCTACAACCACCCACCAAAATTTTTCCTTAGCCTGTTTTGGAGCCTCCCCTACTAACCTTACACAACTCTTTGTCTTGCTTCATAAAGTACTCAAGCTTCAATGCTTTCTTTGCATAAAGGTAGCTTCTCGATCACAGTCGATCCATTTTCCTCATAGACTGCTCATCCAGACTTAGTCCAGCTAGAGGTTGAGTAGCTTCCTAGTGAAATTTATGCATTTCTGGAGGGCAACTAGCCTTCCCTCCAGGAATTGAGCAATTCCCTCTGATAGTCTGTTGGGCTCCATGATTGCGCAATCCTGCCAGCCAACCCTCCCAAAAGGATTGCGCAACTTTTCCCATCAACAGGTTGTTCAACCCAGGATTTGCGCAATTTTTCCCATCAATAGGTTGTTCAGCCTAGGATTTGTGCAAATCTGGGTAGAGGTCAACAACGGGCCCAGAAATTGCACAATCCCCTTGGGCAGTCAGGCCAGCTTACAGTCAGAAATGCAGATTTTTATCCAGTAGCTGAGTAGTCGCTTGCATCTGTAGTTGAGTTGACTAGTTCCCTTCGAGACCGAGCAAAACAGATTTGCATGCATAGGCTCCTTCTCCATAGGCAGCATGCAAAGGCATCCCTTGTTTCAGGGATCTATGTTTAGCAGTTGGAGATTATATGCAAGGAACAATTCAGAAACCTCCCTCTAAGTGTCGCTCAACCTAGATTTGTGGCATGTGCATCACAACCTCAATGTTATCAAAACTCATCAACCAGACGATGCAGAGCTAATTCCTCACATCAACCTTGAAGCTTTGCAATCCCACATCACATCTAGGAGCAAACGACACATTCAACTCAACTGTTTTGGGGTAAGCTCGCTTCCCATGCCTTGTGCTACATTTCTATCTCTTTTTGTGTATTCACTTGTGTAAGTGTTGGTTGCTTGATTTCATTGAATGCATGTTGTCATTTACATGTATTCTAGCTTTTCCTAGCTTTGTTTCAATTTTCATTGTTATGTCAATGTTGTCACATGCATGAAATTATTTTGCACGGACGTTCAACCAACCAATGAACTGCCTCACCCACATGCATGTTGATATGTTTGCTCAATCTTCCATTCATGTTTTACATGCATTGTTTATCACTTTTGCTATCACTTAGTGTCGCCATGCATTTCATTGACTTACTTGCTTTCAGTTGCCTGTTGGTAAGTCGAGCCAACCTTGGCCCAGTATTTACCTTCACCAAGGCTGCATTACGCAATATGGAGAAGGAAGGCTCACCTTCCTCTCCAAATTTTCGCATTCTAGCCCAAAACTAGCCTCCTAGACTAAATTGTACATTTCTGGAGGTTAGTGGTTGCTTGGCCAAAAAAATTCCACAAATCTATCCGTGAGCCAACAGTCCTTCCCAGTTGGAATCACTCATTGTGCAATCCTAGTAGCCAACTTCCCAACTGGACTATGCATTGCACATTTCTAGTAATCATTTAGTCTCTCAGTAGCTCGGACTATGCATTATGTAGTCTTGGTAGTCAGTCTCCCAACTTCCTGGCTGAAATTGCGCAACCCACATGATCATTCACCCACGTATGTTGCAAGTTATTTCTCATGTTCATTTTGTTTTTCGACTGACAAATTTCTTGCTATGAGTTGTTAGCCTCCTGCTCATAGCAGTTATTCATCTTTTATGATTGAAATGTTTACATACTAAATATGTCATGCAATGCAGGCTACAATGTTCCATATTTAACACTTAGGCCAAAGAAGTGTACATGAGAGTCTGCCAGCCTAAGTGCCTCTATTGTATTCCAATTTTGAGGAGTTATTCCATTTTTGAAGAAATTTCAGTTAAAGGGAGGTCCAAACAGCTTAATATTGGTCTCCCTAGGTTTCAATTTCCTGTTGTAGAATATAGAGAATCATTATTTGTCCAAACAACTTAATCTGGGCAGGCTCTTAGATAGGTAGAGAAGCAAGGGTGCTCAACAGCTTAATCTGAGCCCCTGGATGGAATAAGTGTAGATGTAGGTAGGAGGACAGTAAATAAAAGAAAAACTTGAAAAGATTGGGTTTGTTAGTTCAAGTGCACCCAAACCAAAAGAAGAAAAAATGCTAGGTAAAGTAGGTTGGGTAAGTAGTTTTGTGGTTGCAGAAATCAAGCTATGTGATCCATTGCATATTTTCAAGTGTCATATCTATCCAGATCACAGTTTTGTGGCACTGTCTCAGGTTGATCAGATCAGGCTAGGCATCTATAACTCCCCTTTCTTCTTGTTTCCCAAATCATTTACTAACATCCCCTTGAGGACTTTGGGATCTGCCCAACCAGTCCAGTTTTCACTCCATCCTGGTTAAAAAACCAAGTTGACATCTGAGTTGGCTTAGTGAAAAGAAGCCACATTTCTTGTGTAAAAATAATCTTTACACAAATTCATCATTTCCCTTACATTTCCATTCCACCAAGTCATACTAACTCCTAACTTTATTATTTAGCTCCCCAATTCATTCCCCTATCCCCTACTATGTGAAAACTATATAAAAAACCCAAAAATATTAAATATCCCACCCCATGGCAACTATAGCCTAATAAATAAAAGTCCAGGAAATACTAGGTCTATTTGGGGCCTTAGTATTAGCCCTTCCACACTCGTTTACCTTGGGATTTATTTAAACCTCTAGTTAAATAAATAACCATGCTAAACCCCTCCCCTGCACACCAAACCACACCACACCCCGCGCATGCATAACCTTTGGATTTCATTGATATTTGGTCAATGAATAACCATGACCCCGAGCGCGCATTTAACCCACAAAACTTAAAGTTCAAAATCCACCCACCGCCGCAAATAATCAAACATTTATCGCGCACGCTTTTTATTTAAAACCCTCTCATCTTCCCCTCCCGTCCACCGTCGAATCGTCTCTCCCAGATCCGACAGCCCTCATGCATATCGGGCGCCCTTACATGATGGCACAATAGTGCCCGATGGTCGACGGTTTCACCGTCGTACACCGGGACACTTGTCGGCTTTTCATTGCGTCGGGCCGCCCCTGACAGATACCGCCCCCATACCAAAAGTGGTCTGACGCAAACCGCTTACCGCCCTCCCCTGTTGCCACTTCACCTCATGACGATATCGCCACCTCACCTGCCACTGTGCGTCACCCTGCCACGTCACCCTGTTGACGTCATCATCTGTACTGGGTCCCACTATTGATGTCATGCTGACGTCACTCGCCATACTACTGACATCACCTGTCGTACCGCTGATGTCATCCTCCGAAAGGAAAGTGCGCAAGTGCGAAATCAAGGCTTCGGAGGCTCAGAATCAAATTCTGTGGTAGTTTTTGATGCGCGATTAGCGCTAATCGCGCATCGCTACAGGAAATAGGCCAAAATGGGGAATCTTTTTTCTCAACGACTGTTTTTTGCCACAAAAGGGCGGATAAAGGGCGATTTAACTGTTTTTACCACATCGGAGAAAAGAAGAAGCCCAGGTTCAATCAAAGAGTATTAGTGAAGTGGCAGAGAGTATTAGATCAACCATCTCAGAGCCGGGAAAGCATTAAAGACCATCCAAACTAAGTCAATGAATACCAGAACAGAATCACAGGCCATTAAAACCGAATCATAACAGATGTAATGGGAATCATAGTCACCTAAGAGCAGCAGAACCAACTAAGAGGTGCAGATAAGAAGTGAAAGGCACAGTAATTGCAGATTAGACAAGCAGAGCTGCTAGAGGACGACAGATAGCCTCATTTTTGAAACAACTGCCCCCAGTGCAGCATTAGATAGATATTTTCATTACTTATAATACAAGTTAGGTTAACTGCATTTATTTCCTAAAAAAAAAAAAAAATCTTCTAACAGATCTTTGTTGTAGATATTTTGCCTATAAATACAGCCCTGAACAATGTAATATGGGTTGGTGGGTTGTATGGTTGATCTCTCATTTTGAGAGCTACACTGTAAATATCAAGAACTTTTGTAATCAAAGATTGTTGGAATGCTTACATCTGAACTGGCTGGTTGTGCTTTTAATGGCTGAAGAAATTGGCATGGAATTCTCGTGCTTGCTCATGGTTCAATAAGTTTCCCTCCCTTTGTTTATCATTTTATACATAGTTGTACCAAATATATATCATAATCTAAGTTGCAGGAAAAAAGAATAGACCATAATTGGTTTTCATGCCCTCTGTGCTCAATTCTTGCAACTTTCCATGTTTTCCTCTGGATCAGTGATGAATATGCATTCTTAATTGCACATGTTTAAGCTATTCCTTTCACATATGAATGTTGTCTGGGAATTCTTCATTGCTCCTAGATATCATTCATCCACTTTCCCTCTTTGGCTGGATGAGAGATTCTTAATTTCCTCTCATTCCCTAACCTCCATTTCACTCTTGTTCCAGCATAAAATCATTGTGCCATGTGTAGCTATCCTGCTCCATATTCCCTTCTTCTACCAAATAAAAGCACCCTTCAGTTCAAAGTCATGAATCCATGCCCAATGGTTTGAACTTCTTACACTTTGCATGTCATCTTTGTTTGATTAAGATCAACCATCCCACTAAACGAAATCAAAACCCATGTGCATCATATCTAGCCTAAAATCATCCCTCAAACAAAGTTAAAGCCTGAAGAGAGAGCCCTCTCTGACTGTTGGTAGGCTAGGACCTGCAGTCTAAAGATTGGTTTGTGGTTACCTCGGCCGTATTCCCTTGGGAGTCAAAGGGAACAACCTGAGTGTTAACATAATGGCGACTCCACTGGGGAACAAAATCATCTGTTCATTACTGTAAATCCCCATTTTTGATTAGTTTGCCTTTCCAATAATTCCTAAACTTATTTTGAAAAATCACAAAAATCAAAAAAATCAAAAAATATCTTGTTTCTTATTGCATATTAAGTCCTGATCTGTGGTGGACAGAGATCAGGCCCTTCAAAGTTGATTTACTTATCCACCTGGCGACTCCACATAAATCCTCATAATAAAGACTCCACTGGAGAAATGAACCCAAGAGAAACATATGAGCATATCAGGCTGTTGACCTGGATTACTATCCAACAGGTCATGTTCTTTCTCTTCCATAAAATTTTGTTGTGTATATTATATTTTAAAAACGATTTTAAATCAGATTTTCATGACTTTCCTTTTGAAAATATTGTTGAAAGGCCTCCTTGCACATTACAACAGCAGCCTTTAAAAGCTGTTGAGAATCGTCATACAGCCAAGGAGGAAACAAATTTCAAAACCAATCATGTTATCCTTGTTCATGTTGACCCCATTCAACAAATCCCTGCACATACTCCAGTGCCTCATAAATTTCCTGACAGGTATAAGCCTCTTGTGTTGCCTCCCGTGCTTAATCCTCTGCCCAAAAATCATCCTGATTATCTTCCAAGATTTGATGGAGAGAATGGTATCACTGCCCAAAAGCATATCCAAGCCTTTGAAGACTATCTTAATATATTTGAAGTGGAGGATGAATATGTTAGTATCATGATGTTTGCCCTTTCTTTGCAAAGCGAAGTTAGGACTTGGTTTAAAGCATTGCCTGAGGCTAGCATCTCTAATCTTCAGCAGTTTTCCAAACTCTTCCTTGATAGATGGATGATCAAACTTAATTTCCTCTTTCTGATTGAAGAATATAATCAGTTAAAAAGAAGTCCAAGTGAATATGTTCAGCAATTTCATGATCGATTCAATCAAGTTTATCATTCTCTGCCTTTGAATATTAGACCTCCCCATGATTTAGCTCTAGTGCATTATCCAAGAACTTTTGACCCAGAAATAGAATTCTGTTTAAGAGAAAGGAGCCCCCCCCACTATGAAACAAATGCAGGACATGACAGTGGACATAGAGGCAAATCTGAAAATCAGGGAGGAAAACCGCAAAGCAGAGCAAGAAGAAAGACTTCATGGTTGGTTACAAAGGTCAGAGGAAATGATCACAATGAAAGTGGAATGTTTAGAGCACCTGAACACATCTGTTTTGCAAGAGGAAAGTAATGAAATTCATGAACAAACCTGCCAGAAAACAAATGACATATTCATACAGCCATACATGATGGAGCAATCTCCTGATATACTATATGAAAATAACATCTTCTATTATTTCAACTGCTTGCCAAAGTATGATGAGTATGATGATGATGATGAGCCTAATGACCAAATCAGCCTTGCAGAGGAGTCAGAACCTAGTTTGGCAGAAAGCAAAATTCGTGATCAGCAGCCCAAAATCAATGATCGGCGTGCCCATATCAGCTATGAAGTAAAGGAGGAAAGCGCAAAAAAAATTCAATTCAGCAAAGGAACTTTACCATTTTGTTTCGAATCTTTTCAATTTATTAAGGAGAACTGTCATACAGTTAATAAGCAAATATCAACAAGTGTTGATATTGATCATCTAGAGGAGAGTCAAATTAGTGTTCAAAATATATTGCCTCTAGCTTTGCAGCCCCAAAGATCCATCAAATATTAGATGGAGGAAAACTTAGAAGCAGCAGCATATGATCAAGTCATCCAAGTGGATCCCCTGCCTCTTTATGTTCAGCCATCTGAGGTTTTCAAAGAAGAAAAGGAGCATCCTGTGCATATCAGTCAAGGGCCAGATGAGCCTGCTTGTAACAAATTGCAAATATCAGTTCAGGTTTTATATGATGCATGTGCCGACACCGGGTATGATGAAATAAAGAGGTACTCCTCTCCACTAATAGGTTGTGTGCCTCAATATCAGAATGTTGGTGATATCCCTATTCCAAGGCATGATAGTGATCCCAAACCTTTGTACAGTTCTTTACTTCAGTCCGGTAGTAATGTATATATGCTGCAGGACTCTTTTGTATAGTTTCTTGTTTCAGCAAGGAAGGTCAGCAGTTTCCTGGTCTTCCCAAAGATTAGCAAAGCCATATCAGATTTCAAGATCTCAGTTTTTCTCGCCAACAAGCACAAGAAGAAAATTTCGTTCATATTTATAATGTTTGAATGGCTACACTAGTTATCTCATTTCACCTAACAACAAAGTAAGTACTGGTTAGAGTAGGTAGGTAGGATTTCAGTTTTCTATCTGGATAGCAAGCTTGCTATAGTTGAAGCCCGAAGTGAAGGCCATAAGCTCTTCAAGCTCTGCTGTCGTGTTCATAAATAAAGCAACCAGCAAAGGAAAGTTTTCAGAGTACGGCAACAAGGGAAGATCAAGGCATTCTGACTTGTTGTTCTTGGCCTTTCACAAGGAAAGGCCATCCCCAAATGGAGCCATTGTTAGCCCACTGCTCATAGCAGGTATTCATCTTTCATGATTGACATGTTTACATACTAAATATGTCATGCTCTGCAGGCTGCAATGTTCCATATTTAACACTCAGGCCAAAGAAGTGTCCATGAGAGTCTGCCAGCCTAAGTGCCTTTGTTGTATTCCAATTGAGGAGTTATTCCATTTTTGAAGAAATTTCAGTTAAAGGGAGGTCCAAACAGCTTAATCTTGGTCTCCCTCGCTTTCAATTTTCTATTGTAGAATATAGAGAATCATTATCTGTCCAAACAACTTGATTTGGGTAGGTTCTTAGATAGGTAGAGAAACAAGGGTGCTCAACAGCTTAATCTAAGCCCCTGGATGGAATAAGTGTAGATGTAGGTAGGAGGACAGTAAATAAAAGAAAAAGTTGAAAAGATTGGGTTTGCTAGTTCAAGTGCACCCAAACTAAAAGAAGAAAAAATGCTAGGTAAAGTAGGTTATATAAGTAGTTTTGTGGTTGCAGAAATCAAGCTATGTGGTCCATTGCATATTTTCAAGTGTCATATCTATCCAGATCACAGTGTTGTGGCATTGTCTCAGGTTGATCAGATCAGGCTAGGCATCTCTTACTCCCATTTCTTCTTATTTCCCAAATCATTTACTAACATCCCCTTGAGGACTTTGGGATCTGCCCAACCAGTCCAGTTTTCACTCCATCCTGGTTAAAAACCAAGTTGACATCTGAGTTGGCTTAGTGAAAAGAAGCCACATTTCTTGTGTAAAAATAATCTTTACACAAATTCATCATTCCCCTTACATTTCCATTCCACCAAGTCATACTATCTCCTAACTTTATTATTTAGCTCCCCAAGTCATTCCCCTATCCCCTACTATGTGAAAACTATATAAAAAACCCAAAAATATTAAATATCCCACCCCATGGCAACTATAGCCTAATAAATAAAAGTCCGGGAAATACTAGGTCTATTTGGGGCCTTAGTATTAGACCTTCCATGCTCATTTCCCTTGGGATTTATTTAAACCTCTAGTTAAATAAATAACCATGCTAAACCCCTCCCCTGCACACCAAACCACACCACACCCCGTGCATGCATAACCTTTGGATTTCATTGATATTTGGTCAATGAATAACCATGACCCCGAGCGCGCATTTAACTCGCAAAACCTAAAGTCCAAAACCCACCCACTGCCGCGAATAATCAAACATTTATCGCGCGCGCTTTTTATTTAAAACCCGCTCATCTTCCCCTCCAGTCCACCGTCGGATTGTCTCTCCCATATCCGACGGCCCTCATGCATATCGAGCGCCCTTACATGATGGCACAATAGTGCCTGATGGTCAACGGCTTCACCGTCGTACACCGGGACACTTATCGGCTTTTCATTGCATCGGGCTGCCCCTGACAGATACCGCCCCCGTACCAAAAGCGGTACGACGCAAATCGCTTACCGCCCTCCCCTGTTGCCACTTCACCTCATGATGATGCCGCCACCTCACCTGCCCATGTGCGTCACCCTGCCACCTCACCCTGCCACATCACCCTGCTGACGTCATCATCCGTACTAGGTCCCACTGCTGACATCATGCTGACATCACTCGCCGTACCGCTGACATCACCCACCGTACTGCTGACATCATCCGCCAAAAGGAAAGCATGCAAGCACAAAATCAAGGCTTCAATGGCCCGAAATCAAATTCTGAGGCAGTTTTTGATGCGCGATTAATGCTAATCGCGCATCGCGCATCGCTACGAGAAATAGGCCAAAATGGGGAATCTTTTTTCTCAGCGACTGTTTTTTGCCGCAAAAGGGCAGATAAAGGGCGATTTAACTGTTTTTACCACATCGGAGAAAAGAAGAAGCCCAGATTCAATCAAAGAGTATCAGTGAAGCGGCAGAGAGTATCAGATCGACCATATTAGAGCCGGGAAAGCATTAAAGGCCATCCAAACTAAGTCAATGAATACCAGAACAGAGTCACAAGCCATTAAAACCAAATCATAACAGATTTAATGGGAATCACAGTCACCTAAGAGCAGCAGAACCGACTAAGAGGTGTAGATAAGAAGTGAAAAGCGAAGTAATTGCAGATTGGACAAGCAGAGCTGCCATAGGACGATAGATAGCCTCATTTTTGGAACAGATTCCCCCAGTGCAGCATTAGATAGATATTTTCATTACTTATAATACAAGTTAGGTTAACTACATTTATTTCCTAAAAAAAAAAAAGATCTTCTAACAGATCTTTGTTGTAAATATTTTGCCTATAAATATAGCCCTGAACAATGTAATATGGGTTGGTGGGTTGTATGGTTGATCTCTCATTTTGAGAGATGCACTGTAAATATCAAGAACTTCTGTAATCAAATATTGTTGGAATGCTTACATCTGAACTGCCTGGTTGTGCTTTTAATGGCTGAAGAAATTGGTATGGAATTCTCATGCTTGCTCATGGTTCAATAAGTTTCCCTCCCTTCGTTTATCAATTTATACATAGTTGTACCAAATATATATCATAATCTAAGTTGCAGGAAAAAAGAATAGACCAGAATTGGTTTTCATGCCCTCTATGTTCAATTCTTGCAACTTTACATTTTTTCCTCTGGATCAGTGATGAATATGCATTCTTAATTGCGAATGTTTAAGCTATTCTTTTCACATATAAATGATGTCTGGGAATTCTTCATTGCTCCTAGATATCATTCATCCAATTTCCCTCTTTGGCTGGATGAGAGATTCTTAATTGCCTCTCATTCCCTAACCTCCATTTCACTCTTGTTCCAGCATAAAATCATTGTGCCATGTGTAGCTATCCTGCTCCATATTCCCTTCTTTTACCAAAGAAAAAAAACCTTCAGTTCACAGTCATGACTCCATGCCCAATGGTTTGAACTTCTTACATTTTGCATGGCATCTTTGTTTGATTAAGATCAACCATCCCACCAAACGAAATCAAAACCCATGTGCATCATATCTAGCCTAAAATCATTCCTCAAACAAGGTTAAAGCCTGAAGAGAGAGCCCTCTCTGACTGTTGGTAGGCTAGGACCTGCAGTCTAAAGATTGGTTTGTGATTACCTCGGCCGTATTCCCTTGGGAGTCAAAGGGAACAACCTGAGTGTTAACATGAGTGTTGCCATGTCTCCAGGTATCACAGGTGTTCATCTACCTCTCAACAGTACAGGTACAATGGTTTCCAAGAGAGCAAAGAGGAAGACACCATTTAGAGCACACTTGAGGATGCAGTCGATCAAGTGTCCATGGGCTTACTACTCACAAAGACATCAAGTTGTTCATGGACAAGGACATCAAGCAGCAGTATCACAATGAGAAACATCATGAACAGCAGTTGAAGGTAGCATACCAAATGCAGCGAACACATCAAATGCAAGAGGAAGGTTGTTGACAACATAGAGGTAGAGCAAAGTTGCAAGATCAAGCAGATCCACTTATAATGAAAGCAACTTTGCAGACTCAAGCTATGAAGTGACGACGCGACATGAAGATCGCACGAAGGCAGAAGATGGAACAAAGAACGGGTTGCATGTGTTGAAGCAGCAACTCAAGAAGAACATAAAGCTGCATAGACAATCCAATGAGTTGCAGGAGGAACAGGAACAACAGCGGGTGCAACGTGCACTCGCAGATGAAACTGCGCCAGTACGAGTTAAGGATCTATCCCAACAACTGATATAGAGCAAACATGGTGATAAATGTTGTTGATCACATGCAAGGGATCTAGCATCATGCATGCCATTGAGTGCAAACATGCAATCAAACCAGTTCAACACACTCACCAAGGCGAAGACAAGAAGCAAGTCCAACTGGGGCTGAACATGTACTTCTACAAGTTGATTCACATGACCACCAATGCACACTTGAAGATCAACATGAACACTATGCATCAGTGTTTTTCTAGTTCAAACATATCTAAGAAGCCCATGCACATGTTAGCGGACGAGTTGGATGAAGGGGCCAAACCAATGCACCGGTTGCAATGGAGGAAAGAGTTCACTTCAGCAAGATGTCAACATGAGGTGCACAGACATCATCACGAATGACCAAGCTTGGCATCAACTCACCACCTTCACCGTCACAAGCATGTCAAATAGTTGGTCTCATCATAGCGGACTAAGTGTCAGTGATGTATTGCAAGGATTGCTTAAGCCATGTTGTCTCACATGAGTACATGTGCATTGTAATGTTGAGTCATGTCAAGTGTAAGTCAAGTGTCAACAATTGGATGTAATAGTCATAGTGTAGGTGAAGAGGCATGACGGTAGTTGAACTATCACAAAGGGGAATGTTAAGGGTCAACCCACCCTTTGCTATCAATAGTCCTCATAACTCATTGTATAGGCTTTTGGTCAGCGAAGCTTCTACTAAGACTATCTTGAAGAAGGATTCAACAGTATTGTAATGAACCTGTGCTTCTCCACTGCATAGAGCTAGTATATCTATTTGGAGGAGCAGGCAAATCTGGCTATAATGTTTCACTAATGGGGCTAGCAAGTTTACATGGTGTGTTGTATGATTGTGACTTACACTTTTTTATATAATAAAAGCCAACACATTTTCATGCATATGTTATTATTATAGTTGGACTACTCCAGTTGCCTTAATGATATATGTTGTTTAACTTACATAATTGTATATGAACTAATTTTTATGGAATTATATGGATATTGTTGTTAATGTGTTGCATATGTTGTTAATGTTGTCACCGTCTGTGTCGACTGCTTTGTCGGACATCAGATAGACCTTTCTTTGAACCTTGTTACATCAACCATCACACTCGTCTCAGACTGATCTGTGAGTGATGTTTATGTTATCTTACCTTGTATGTTATGGCTTCCACATCTGTGTCGACTGCTCTGCCGGAAGATGTGCATGTCCTTTTCATTCTGTGTTCCTACCCGAGTTGGGACTGATCCCTTTCAACCTGGAACTCACCTTCACCTTCCTATCCCTTTGAAGTGTTGGAACCTCTCATAGTCATTCCTTGACTCACTGCATTAGCCACACCCTTGCTATTGATAGAGTTATCTTACTTGCCTCTGTGTGACATCGCGATCAAAGCATTACCTTACGACCCACTATTGGGACACCTACACCAAACAGTTCTAGGTCTAATTGGGACTTGTTACAGGAGAGATCCCCTTGACATGTTGGCGGGTCCAGCACCATCAACATGACGTTAAAAGGGTTGATCCAAAACTTCTTGAACTAATATAAAGTGTTAATGTTGACAAAATTCCAATACTTAGGTGGGATGATGTTGGTAAGAGATAGTGAAGCCATTAATGTCTCATATCTTTATTTTATATTTTATTTTTGTTGTATATTAATTTTGACTTTTCTCATTTCAACTAGACTTGCAAAATCCAAGCAAGCTTTGAGGGAAATGGCTATTTTAGCTACCCAAAGAAGTGATCTTTTCATTGGTCTTAGTAAACCTCCTCGAGGATCATTTCTATCAATTCTCCTTCAACAAATAGGCCAAAAATGATAATGCACGTTTTGTATATATCATAGTTAATATGAAATTAAAATCCTATGTTGCATTCTTTACAAGGTTTACTTCTTTTTGGGAAACCTAGGAATGGCAAGACTATGTTTCCTAAAGTTGTTGCATCATAATTTATAACCATTTTCTTTACCATTGCAACATCTTCCTTAACTTCAAAACAGGTATGCAAACTGACCTACATCAGTTGATTCCTATGCAATATTAGTTGTTGTGATTTTGATCCAATTAAATGGTCATGTGAGATAGGTTAGAGAGGGAGACAAACTCATGAAATGTATTTTTTCTATTGTAGTTGCAAGGCAAGAATTGGTTATTTTCATTGATGAGGTAAGAAATTAGTGCTATTTTATGTTCTAATTATTTTTATATTGACATGTAGCCATCAAGGGTACTAAATTTAAACTTCTAAATTTGTTTTTGCAATTTCTAGAAATGTGTTTCTTATAAATCATTTGAAGAAAAATGTGGTATGTTAATATCCAATGTACTTGAAGCACTCATTTTTTCATTTATATAATATAATATATCCATGGATTTTGGAATCTACGTAATGTTTGGCTAATCAGTGATTGATTCCATGATATTGATGAGAAAGAAACAAAATTAAATATTAATTGGGGTTGGTCATTTATAATCTTTCAATTTCAAGGAGGCTAGTTTCGACATCAACTACCTTAAGACATGTGAATCCAACATGTGGATACATTCCCCATACCTAGTGTGTGTCTGGGATGCTTGTCTTGTAAATGGGTATGGGGTGGTTTTTTTCCTATGTACCCAAGGGTACACCAAATGTTCTCCAAATCATATCATATGACATTTCTTGAAATAGGGGATACCCACAACAATTAGAAAGGGTTAAAAATTAACAAATATTAAGTGGGATATACACATACACACCCTTGTCTTTTATTAAAAGGATTTACTAGATGGGTTGAATTAATAGTTGGGGTAATGGGAAATAGAGCCAAAAATCATTATTTGAAACCTAGTATCATAGCCAAGGAAGATCATGACCTTTGGCTATTTGATTCTTAGTTTTACATTGTTTGTCTTCACAACATTTGAGTGTTCATTGATTGTTGGGATATTAGTCAACAAACAAAGGTTGGCATCATTGTGCTTGCTAATGCTCTCTCAAATTTCTAATTGCATGAAACTCAATGGCAGTAGGAATGGTTGTTTTCATCTAGTCAATAACCTATTCTAATCTTATTATAAAATTTATATTGAAAAACAAAGTCACATTTCTTTAAGATTTGCAGTTTTCAAGTAGGAAGTAGAAGGAAAAAAATGAATCCAACAATTTCTCATGGAGTTTTGCTAGTTTCACATTTTCCTGTTATCGCATGCAAATAATTTTGTCAATTCATTATTTGAGATTTTGTTTAAGAATTTCTAGCCTAGAATGGAGGTCACACAACAAAGAAACATTATTGCAGAGTGAGATGGCTAAAATAGAAGTTTTAGCAGCAGAAGTTGTGGCTTTAGCAAAGGTAGATATGAAGGTTGTCAGAGAGGTGGTTGCTTTATCAAAAGGTCAAACACCATTACAAAGTGAGTAGACAATTGGGAGCTTTTTTTTAGTATACAAAATGTTAACATTGTACATATGTTCATAGATTGGTAGCAGAGGCCTGTGGATTTTAGGTACATATATTTAAAATATATGAAGTAACATTTTTTTATCAACATTTTAACTATATTTTTTTTTGTAAACTGCGGAGGGTCCTTTCTTTTTCTATTACTTTGGATCAAAACCATTACATATTCGTGGTGGCCTCAACCCGCCCCGAGGGGAAACCGAGTTTATTGGCCATCTTAAGTTCTTTACAACCATCCAAAAATAGAAAGTCTTAATTATTCTTGTCCAAGCTAAATAAACTAAACAGTCATAAAGGCTTCTAATTTTTCGTATCTGCATTCTAAACTTTTCAAAAAAATGCTTTAGAAGCTAATCTATTATCTACTATCTTCATGGAAACAAAATTAATACATATCTTCCATTACTGAGCTTCCATTCCTGTCTACTAGTCCGCTTCTTTCTTGATGTCTGGGTGGCATTCCTTTTTCTGTTGCTGTATTTCATCCAATTTTTTGTCCTGCATTAATAGAGTAATCTGGATAATCCTCAATTCTTTCTTTAGATTTGGTATTCCTTGATACAGTTCAGCCATTTCCATAGCTACTTGCTCCATTGCCTTAGTGAGCAGTCTCTTCATTACCCAATAAACATGTAGCGCCTGTTTATGCAAAGTCATGCGGCCTCTCGTGTTTCCTGGATCCGGGAGAAGGTAAAACCAATCTTCCATTTCAGAATCAGATTGTCCCTAAGTTGCCTCCTCTTCCAGTTGTTGTATTATCCTTCTAATGTCTTTGTTGGTGTTCTCACAATAAGCTCTTTTTGCATACTGAATCTTCTTTCCCAAGGTTCTTCTGGTTTTTCTAGCAGATGTTGATGCCTGCTCTTCTCTGTAGTCTCCTGCTCTTCCCCTACCCCTTCCACATTGTCCCCATCGTCCTCCCCTGCCTCCTCTACTCTTGTAATTCCCTCTCCCTCCTCGATTTCTCGTGCCCGAGGCACTGTCGATGTCTCGGTCTCCCCTTCGCCCTTGACCTTGCCATTCCTCATCCTCCTGGGTCTCTCGTTTGTCCTCAGTCCCATTCTTTGCCATCTTTCTTATTTTCTCTCGAGCCTGCTCTCCTTTTTCCTTGTCTAAATCATACATCTCTAGATCATCGTCTGAATCATCCTGAACCAATGAGATTTCTTCGGCCATCTCTTCTTTCGCCATTCCTTTTCCTTTTTTATCCCAATTGCTTCGTTCCGAGGTGGCTTCATTCTCCTCATTCCTCGCTCTCCTTCTGGTCGCCATTCTTCCCTTAGTTTCTGCTCTGGTTATCTTAATTTTCTGGTTTCGCTGTCTTCCCATATACCTGGCTCGATCCCTCACCACCTTCATCTTTTCCAATTCTCATGCTCTTCCCTTCGCCTTTGCCTTCCTTTGTGCCACTTTCCTTTTTTATTATTTCGCCCCTTCTGGTTTCCTTTTGCTGTCTTTGTTTGCTCGCCTTGCCACCTGTTATCTCTTTCACCATCTATGTCCCTTCGCACCTCCTTCGTACTATCATACTCGTTTATGTTTTCTGACAATCTGTCGTCTCTGCCTCCCTCCATCACCAATCCATCATCGATCCGCCTTGAGGTGTAATTCTTCCTGATGCTCCCACTGCCCTTACTTATTATTACCTGGCCCTCCTCAGTCCTGTACCTCCTTCGCGCCTGCCTTATATTAATTACTCTATGCACCACCAAAATCACCCCGATAGGGGGTAACATTTTAACTATATTTTAAATACACACTAAAATAAATATTTTTTTAGATAATGTTCATAAAATCCATATGTTTCTACTCCTTTAAAATATGTGTGTGTGTGTGTGTGTGGAAAAAAAATCAATTAATTGACCTTGAAATTCAAATTAATTTTAATTCATCTAGTTATTTTTAGAAGTGCAATTGTTCTAATCATTTTTTAATACAAAAATGATATTTAGTTGATTAGCCTCAAAAATTAACTTATTGCTAATAAAACACTCTTTTTGTTGCATATCATGCATCCTATAAGTCATCCTACCCGTCAAATCCTTAAATATTTGAGCACAATCCCATGCCATTTCTGCTTCTACTTGTCTGATATCTTTCATCTCAACAATGCTTTTCTATTTAGATGTAGGTTTCTAAAATTTGGTCACAATAATTATTTTTTAATTCAAGCAAAGGTTGGACCTAATACTCCATATGGATAGTGTCTACAAGTCATGTACCATTGGAGAGATATACCCTATAGGGTTGTCTAAATCTCTAAATAAAGAACCTTCCATGGTTTATATACTCATTTTGTATGTATGTCACATATTTACAATCTATATATTATATCAGATAAGGATCTTAGTGTCTACATATCAATATTATAGGCCAAGAATAATATATCTCAATGCATGCCCACCTCCTTAGAAAATATGACAACTAAGAAGAATGTCATTAGAAGCTTTAATATTGTCAAAGCCACCATGAAATATTTCATCCAAGCTTCTAATACAAGACATAGTCCTAGATCCGTGATGTTTTTTATTAAAACAATGGAGCGAAATCTCCTCTCTTTTTTTCACTCCCTTTACACAAACACATAGAAAGGATTAGTTTGGAAATCAATAAATGACTAGCAAAATGACTATTGACAGAACACATAAATGGAAATCCTTTTCTAAGCATGCATGCCACTCTACAAAAGAAACACCTTTAGTTGTAGCTATGGAAGCACTATAAACACATATCATTAAAAAAAATATGGAATAACAAGTATAGACAAGCCATTCCTACCATTTAATAATATTATAAGTTAAAATCAACTTTTTTATGATATCTAACCTAACAAAATCTCCAAATACTTTACACAAAGCCAACATTTGTACATTGCTGACACTACAAGAAAAAAGGTCATTGGTGAGGCTCATGCTTGTGACAGACCTTTAAGGTCCATCACCAATGTCACATACGGTGATGGTCTTTAAGAAAGTGTTGTTGTAAGTGTATATAGTGATGGTCCTTTAAGGTTTGTCACCAAAGCCATTTTCAATGACACTTTTGGTGAGGGTCGTTAAAGGCTTGCCACTAATTCTCTCTTTGGTGACACTTTTGGTGAGGATTGTTAAAGGCCCATCACTAATTCTCTCTTTGGCGATACTTCTAGTGATGATATTTTATTGACCCTCACCAATTCTCTTTTTTGTTACTTTTGGTGATGGTAAAAAAACTTCATCATCATTGATCATTCCAATCAGTGTTTGATGATGCTTCATGCCTGTGACGGACCTTTAAGGTCTGTCACCAATGTCACATATGGTGATGGTATTTAAAAAATGATTGTTGTAAGTGTATATAGTGATGGTCCTTTAAGGTTTTTCACCAAAGGCATTTTCAATGACACTTTTGGTGAGGGTCGTTAAAGGCTTGCCACTGATTCTCTCTTTGGTGACACTTTTGATGAGGTTTGTTAAAAGCCCATCACTAATTCTCTCTTTGGTGACACTTCTAGTGATGATCTTTTATTGACCCTCACCAATTGTCTTTTTGGTTACTTTTGGTGATGGTAAAAAAAATTTCATTATCATTGATCATTCCAATCAGTGTTTGATGACGTTATGTACCTATTACTTTTTTTTTGTCAAAAGATAACGATTTAACACCATTATTGTGGAGTCATTTTCATTATGTGTCCAAGGTCATAGTGGTTATAATAGTTAGTCAATTTGTTAAGAAGTAATTATTGTGTATCATTTCCCTAAAGTCATAAGAATATAGTTTTCCCATGAGTCAACACATGATTCATCCCTATTAGGTTTATTATCTAGAAAATTTCCTTTAAATAAAGTTCCACCAGTGTGTATAGGAACTATATTATTTAATACATAATCAAGCTCTATCAATTATATTAATGAGGGATACCTAGCACTCCTCAACACTCATGGCACACCTTAACATGCTTTGGAACAATACACTATCATTCCTTGGCACCTCGCATGTCTTGGAACATCTTTGTACCTAGAACATCTTGCCATGAGTAGGATGCCCAAGAACATGTTGGAATGCCCTAGCATAGCATAGCATTCCCCTATCATGTGTTGTCATGCCCTAGAACACCTTGGAATAATATTTCATTGACAAACATTAGCACTTAGCACACATTGGCACTTGGCATGTATTGGAACATATTATTAGTGTGCCTAGCATGCCCCTTTTGAGAAAGATAAATTTCCGACATATTAACCCTCTTATGTGTTCATTTCCTTGCATTTTAGCTTGTTTATTAATTTTGTTTCCTTGAAACCCCTTGATGCTTATTGGCATACTCTGACACCCTACACATCCTAGCATGTCTTAGAACCTGACATGCCTTGGCACTATGTGGCACATGTTAGCACACCCAAGAACTACCTAGCACACTCTAGCACTTCTTGACATTACATGATATTCCCTAGCATGCCTTACCCGTGCTTATCATACCTTGTCACTCCCTCCTTGGCATGAAATCTAGCACTCATTGACACTCCCTGACACACCCTCATATTTCATTCAATTCCATGCATTTTGACCTAGTTCTCCCTTGTGTTGTCCTAGTACTCCCTAACACTCCTTAGCATGCATTGGCACTCTCTAGCACCCTTAGCACTCTTCAATATGCTCTGTCACTTCATATCATGAATCACACTCCTTGACGCACATTGGCACTTGGCACGTATTGGCACTTGGCAAGTCTTAGCATGTTTGCCATGCGTTGAGATGACTTGGTATGCTTTGGCATGGTTTAATATTAAAGTTATTTGAGATCAATTATTGGAAACTAGATGAGAAGAAACAAAGCAAGATTTGACACTTAGAATGCATTGGCACTTGGCACTTGGCACCTAGTGTTGGTGCCAATACCCATTTTGCACACCCTGGCACCTGACACATCTTAGACGCATGTTGCCCTAACACTCTAGCATGACTTAGCGCTACCTATCATACCATGTCACTCCCTCCTTAACACACCTAGAACTCACTCAATCCCTATCACACACTCTTATTTATTCATTGCCATACATTTTTACCTAGTGATCCCTTGTGTTTCCCTGGTACTCCCTAACACTCCTTAGCACACATTGGAACACCTTGGCACTTTACACATCTTGGTATGCTTACCTAACATTATAGCATGCCTTGGAACTACCTATCATACCTTGTCACTCCCTCAGCACACCTAGAACTCACTGACACTTCATTTCCATGCATTTGAAACTGGTGCTCCCTTGTGTTTCCCTGGCACTTCATCCTCACACTCCCTAGCACGCGTTCACTCCACACCCTGGCACCTAACACATCTTGGCATGCCTATGTTGAAAATAAAAACAAGAAATTCTAAAAATAGCACTACCATAAATGGTAGTTCGTGTACTAGTGTTGGACATAGCAACAAGGAATGAAAAATGGAAGTACTAAAAATAGAATTACTATAAATAGCATTTCAGGTTAGATTCCAATCTTAGTTAGTCCTTGAACTAAAATTGAGAAGTAAAAATTCGAATTTGATCTTAGCAACTATTTGTAAAATAATTAGTTAATTCAGCTTGAGTTAATTAGTTGTAGAAAATCAAACATGAAGTCTATGTGGGGACATGCAACAGTTATCCCATTGATTGAGGAATTTATCCATCAGTTAAAGAGATAAGGATGAGTTGTAGTATTGAGTTGTAATTAGTTGAATCAGTTAACTGAGTCAAGTCCAGTTAGATTAGTTCAAATAGTTTGTTGAACTAATTGTGAGTTCAGTTAGTTAATGCATGCATGAATGTAACTGCTGCACTTCAGATAACTGAATATTCTATCATAAATAACTCATGCATGTCAGTTCAGTCAGAGACCAAGTTGAGATTAGAGGAAGGAACAATGTACTATCAGTTGCAGGAATTTTCCTATACAGGAAACTCATCCATGCATAAGGAATTATCTCCTTGGATTGCGCAATTAGATCAGAGGTTAGTGAGAGTGTGAAGAGGCCAATTCGCACAGGTGGTAGCACTAGACCCCAAGGAAAAATGCACAAGGAAATAGGAGGCTTGGAGGGTAGAGAAGAAGGTTTGTGAGAAACATTTGGCTGTCTATGAGTAGCAGTTGGATTGCAGAGAGAGCAGGATAGCTTGTGAGTTGATTATTTTTGTGATTTGAACATATTTCCACTTGTATGATAATACAGAGATTCGGGTTTTAGGCTGAGGCTTTCCCCGGGTTATTTCTTCTATGTTATGTGTGATTTATTTCTCATTCTCAGTTATATGTGTTCACATTGTTCTTGCTCATATTCGATTAAGCTTCTGCAAAGATTGTTGTAGAAGTAGATCTTGTACTTTTCTTTAGTATATTGCATAATGTGTTGATCTACAATGGGAATTTATACATGGTATCACAGCAAATGTGATCAAAGCGAAGAAAATTATACAAGAAGGGAGAAGTTTCAAGTTTCAAGTTCCTGAATATAGAAATCGAGTTCTTATCAAATCTCAATTTCACCAATGGCATTCAACGGTTTAAGACTCGAGTATGCCCTTGATGGCAGCTCAAATTATATAGCCTAGAAAGATCACATGGAAGCAGCATTAGAGGATAACAGTCTAAAGGACTTCATAGATCAAGGAGTCCCCAAGTAGACTGATGCTACAGAATTGGCAGAATGGAAGAAATGTGTGGCTAGAGCAAGGAGAATCCTTCTGGAGGGAGTTAGAAACCACATAGTCTCGAGTCTCCATGGGAAGGAGACACCATTTTTTATGTGGAAAACATTGAAAGATCTATATCAGAACAACAACGATCAGAGGAAGTTGGCGCTGAAAGACAAGATTTGGAAAATCAAGTGTGAAAAGACAACACAATCTCTACATATTTGAACAAGATCACCACCTGTAGGGATGAGCTTTGAAGTGTAAGGATCATGATTGTTGATGATGACATGGTGAATCTTTCACTCCTTGGTCTTCCTAAGAGTTGGTATAGCTACCAAGACTCGATTAATGGAAGAGAAAAATTGCCAAATCGGGAACGACTTTGGTCGGATCTGATGCAGGAGGACATAAGAAGAAGCACCAAAGATGGATTCTCATCGAAGCAAGATGATGAGGAAAATCTAGCCTTATTGAGTAAGGCTAGGAAAGGGAAAGGGAAGGTTTCCCATCCCAAATCTAGTTCTTCCCATGGTGGGAAGAAGTTTGACAAATCAAAAGTGTGATGCTTCCATTGTCATGAAGTGGGCCATTATGCTACGAATTGTCCACAGAATAAATCCAAGAAGGGTTCCTCGAAGGGATCTGATGGTGAGGCACTAGCCTCATAGTTTGAGTTGGATTTCTCACCTATCGCATGCATGGTTTCATCCATGGTGGGATGTGTGTGGTACCTGGACATTGGAGCTTCATTCCACATGTTAGGTGACAAGAATATTTTCAGTACCTTGGAGGACAATGATCCCCAAATGTGGATCGTAATGGGTAATGATGAAAAGTATGGTGTCTTAGGTGTAGGCACAGTTGTTTTGCAGAGGGAGCATGGAGCTCGCATTATCTTGACCGATCTCAAGTATGTACCGGCACTGGGGAAAAATTTGGTGTCGATCATAATGCTGGAGGACAAAGGCTATGATGTAGTCTTCAGTAAGGGAAAGGTTTTCCTTTGACACATCACTACTAGACAGGTGAAGCAGATCAGTTCACAAGTCAAGAACCTGTATGCTCTTGAGGTTCAAGATGCATGCAAAGCCTTGAGGAGTAAGGCAACTAATGGAGACTTGGTGGTTGAGAGGGAGAGTACATTACCTCTCAACATGCAGCCATAGGAGAAGTCTTAAACGATTGTGGAGGAGCCGCGATTGGTGAAGCAGCTTCAGGAGGTTGTGGAGAAGCCACAACTGGGGAAGCTAGGAGGAGATAGAGCAGAGGTGTCCACTCATGCAGAGACCTCCAGTAGGGGGAAATTTCGAGCCAAGTGGGCAGAGGGATCACATGCATCCATACCTCCAGGTCAGAGATGGGGCGATGTGGAGTGACAGTCCCAATAAGGCTGGAATAGGGGAAAGATCATTGAGGTACCCAACCTCTTTGATTAGACCTTGCTATAGGAGCCCTGACGAGGAGTAGCAGGACTAGTTGAGTGGTTAGAGGCAGATCCGGATGGATCAACAGAGAGAGATACAGTGCAAGATAGTGCAAAGCTAGCAGGCTACAACAATGCGAGAGGCACAGGAGTTTTGCACCAGTGTAGGATGGCATAGAGAGGTTTGCAATGATGCAAGATGTATGCAATGTTTCAATAGCTCAGAGGTCATAGAGGGAGCACTTGTTAGCAGCAAAGGAAGCTTCAGCATCAGAGGATGTTTCTAGCCCAACAGGGAGGTCAGTTGGGAAATTTTTTGTTTCTAGAGTTGCTGGAGCAACAACACTTGGGAGAAGTGTTGCATGTAAAACATTCCAAAGGTTCGGGATCGAGTTCGAGTTGAATGCCTTTCTTGTTGAGAGGGAGCGTTGAAAATAACAACAAGAAATGCTAAAAATAGAAGTGTTAAAAATAGAACTGCTATAAATAGCAGTTCAGGTACTAGTGTTGGACATAGCAACAAGGAATAAAAAATGGAAGTGCTAAAAATAGCATTGCTATAAATAGCATTTCAGGTTAGATTCCAATTTTAGTTAGTCCCTGAACTAAAATTGAGAAGTAAAAATTCGAATTTGATCTTAGCAGTTGTTTGTGAAATAATTAATTAATTCATCTTGAGTTAATTAGTTGTATAAAATCAAACATGAAGTCAATGTGGGGACATGCAATAGTTATCCCATTGATTGAGGAATTTGTCCATCAGTTAAAGAGATAAGATGAGTTGTAATATTGAGTTGTAATTAGTTGACTCAGTTAACTGAGTCAAGTCTAGTTAGATTAGTTCAAATAGTTTCTTGAACTAATTGTGAGTTCAATTAGTTAATGCATGCATGCATGTAACTACTGCACTTCAGATAACTGAATATTCTATCGTAAATAACTCATGCAGGTCAATTCAGTCAGAGACCCAATTGAGATCAGAGGAAGGGATAATGTACTATAGTTGGAGAAATTTTCCTATATAGGAAACTCATCCATGAAGAAGGAATTATCTCCTTCAGGATTGCGCAGTTAGATTAGAGGTTAGTGAGTGTGTGAAGAGGCCAATTCACACAGGTGGTAGCACTGGACCACAAGGAAAACTGAGCAAGGAAATAGGAGGCTTGGAGGGTAGAGGAGAAGGTTTGTGAGAAGCCTTTGACTATCTATGAGCAGCATATGGATTGCAGAGTGAGAAGGATAGCTTATGAGATGTTTCTTTTTGTAATCTAAACATATTTCCACTTTTATGATAATACAAAGATTGGGGTTTTAGGCTAAGGCTTTCCCCAAGTTTTTTTTTTTATGTGTGATTGATTTCTCATTCTTAGTTATATGTGTTCTCATTGATCTTGCTCATATTCGATTAAGCTTCCGCAAATTTTTTTGTAGAAGTAGATCTTGTATTTTTCTTTAGTATATTGCATAATCTGTTGATCTATAGTGGGAATTTATATAGCCTATAATACCTTGGAACCATCTAGCATGTTCTATTACTTCTTGACATTCCTTGACACACCTTCTTACTCCCTAACTTTAATTCCCTCGTAGATAGCCTTATTATTTTTGTGACTTGGGAACCCAACCAAGTCATTGGAAAAACAAATGTTGTGCCCAACCCAAAGTATCCCTTTCTATGAAACTGTTTTGTCCAACCCCTTATTATAACCACAGGATTTCCTCGTACAAGTATTATTCTGGCCTTCTCCTAACACACTTTATCCTTGAGACACTTGGAATCAGTTGACACTCCTTGGCACATGCTCGTATTCATCCATTTCCATGCATTTTGACCTAATTCTCCCTTCTGATGTTTTTGTGCTCCCTAACACTCCTCAACATGCATTGAAACTATCTAGCATGTGTTAGCATGCCTTTACATTCCTTGTCATGTCCCAAAACTCCTTAATTATCATTCCCTCACAACTGCCCTTACTTTTTTTGGGACTTGGGAACCCAACCAAGTCTTTCCTTGACTACAACAACCTAACTAAGTTATGGTTACTACAACTAGATTATGCCTTGTTCATCTAAGAACTAAATATAACTCATATTAGGCTACTCATTTTCAATTTCAAATTATCCCACTTAACAAGTTACAAGTTTCCAAGTCAAGGATCACATTTAGCCATGTCCATAAGACAACTAAGCAACATGGTTTACATCTTGACATGCCATAACACCTGCCATGTCTAAAAATCCCTTGGAAACATAGTTTACATATTCTTGACTTGGGAGTTTTCCTTTTGTAAATGAGACCATTGACTATGCCATGAAAACCCTCCAAAACATTCTTAAATAATGGGAACTCCTCTTCATGTGTGAAGTCAGTGAAATATTTGATTTGTGCCTTAGTGAATGTAAAATATACCCTTAATATAAAACATGAATACAAATTTGTAGCCAAATACCCTAAATGTGAGATGTTTCCACAGGTGCAATTATGCTTCCAAATAGGTGAACTCGATAACAAAACACATGTTAAAATACATAATGTCTCTCAACATATGAAAGAAAAAGAAACCCTTACGCTAGTATTCCTCCATTGGCAATTTGGGCCTTTTGTCACAAGGTATATTCTCTTCTTTGGAAAGAGGACATAAACGATCTTTTAGATGTTTCTAAATGGATTACTCTTCACCTCTGTCCTTCTCCTTTATGCCACATGATACAAATGCCAATTTTCATATTCTTGACTATGGCGTTCTTCTTTTATACATGTGACCCTTGACTATGCCATGAAATTCTCCAAAATATTCTTGAAGGATGGGAGCACCTCTTCATGCATGAAGCTAGTGGAATGCAAAAAGTCATCTAAAATTCCTCCAAATATGTGATTTGTGCATTGGGAAATGTTAAAGGTAACCTCAATGGAAAAACACATAAATATTTGTGGCCAAGTGCCCTAAATGTGAGATGTTTCCAAGTGTGAAATTGTGCCTCCTTTTGATGCTCAAATTGGCACCCTAATTGTTCAAGAACCATAAGGTGTCACTTTGGGTCAACTCAGGGTTGTTGGCATTGTCACCATATAAACGAATCCTCTCACTTTGGATTACTTATTGAATCTTGGGGGTATCCCAAAGCACAAATTTATGGGGTCTTTTATGTGAATAGATCACTAGCACTCAAAACCATCTTTACATTGGATGGCTCAACATCTTGATGATCCCTATCCTATTCACCACAACTTTTGTATTCATTATTTCTTTAATTGAAACCCATCTAGTAGATATTGATGTCGTTCATGAGCCTATTTCTGGTTCTCTTCTTTATGGAAACAATATTATCTCCAACGCCATTATTTGATAAATGGATACACAACAGGGACCCTATGAGCCAATCATTCATGTTGTCGATGTAGTGCCTATACAACACAGAAATTCAATGGTCTATCATAGCAAAACACTCTATGATGGGTTTCAAAGATACCCAACATATGACAAAAAGCTACATGCTATTTCCAAATCCTATAAATAGTGGAAGAATTATATTCTACCAAAGGAAATGACCATCCACTCCAATTGTAGGCATTTGCGTACTCTAGATAATCTTTGGGATTTAGTGCCCCTAGATTTTATGTCATTTTTTCCCTCAATCGAGCATGGTAATAGATGTGTTTTTGTTGTTGTTCATTGCTTCCTTAGGATGGGATTTTTGGCACCTTGTAAGAATATTTTCGCAACAAAATCCACTCATAAGTTCTTCTTCGAGCATATTTTTGTTCACTTTGCGTTTCCAAATACCATCTTTCTTGATAGGTATAATAGGTTTCTTAGTATTTTTTGGTTTGACCTTTTGTCCATGATGGATATCAAACTTGACCAAATCCACTACCTTCCATCCCTAGATTGATAAATAGAAAGTAGTAGTTAATAGAATTATTATAGATGTCTTTAGAGTATATAATTCTGAGCATCCACATACACGTGTTGAAAGCCTTCCATATTTTCAACATGAATTCAACATAACTCTTCATATTTCTATTGCCACAAGCCTTTTCAGGTGTGCTTGGGGTCCCAATAATTGGCACAAATTGATGTAGCTATATTCATGGTATAACACATGAAGATACCTCCTATACTTGTTACGAGATAAGTAAAGAAACCAATTTTGAGGAACGAATCCGACAAATTCAACAATGAATTCATGATATTTGTAGAAAGTTTCCAAATCCAAGTACAAGTAGATACACAATCCATTGGGTTCGACATAAGTTTCAGGTTGGTGACAAGTTATGGTTGGACTTGCATAAAGGGAAATTTACAAACTCCTATAAGAAACTCATACCAATTTGACACGAGCTTTACACTATCACTAAGGCTATGGGTGATAATTCTTTTGAGGATAGCCATAGGATGATTTATATTACTTCAAAAGTAGTTATATGTTAAAATGATTTATGCTTAACGAGGTGTAGGTGTAGAAAAAGTTCCTTAAAAATTAAAAGAAATCATCACACCATTATCGACATAAATTATTGTGATATTATACTTGACAATAGATAACTACACAAGAGATTTTAAAATTTGACATTTTTAAAATTTATTCTATATCAAAGCATATGGATCATTATGACTAAATTTTTTAAATATTACACCTCTCTAATATTATTTCTCTTATGACTAAATTTTTTAAATATTACCACTCTAATATTATTTTTCCTATGACTAAATTTTTTAAATATTATCACTCTAGTATTATTTCTCTTACACGCTCCAAGTTCGGGAGGTGAGAAGACCATTAAAGGTGGGCCATATCTCTACCTTGTTTGTTATACAATCCTCTCTACCTCGAATTTCCATAACCCAAAACGTTTTTCTATCCAATTAGAGGATGAAATTTCCTCCGCCAATGCCGGAGTGGGAGTGTGAGTGGGAGTGGGAGTAGGAGTGGGAGTGGGAGTGCAATTGAACCACTCTTGCAATCAATATTGATATAAAACCATACTATATGCAAGCATAGATGAATACGAGGGATCGGATTCAAACCCCACCATCGTGGTTGTTGTGACATGTTTTTGAAGGCGTTAGGGCGAAAATGTCAACCGAGATGGATTGAAGAAAAATCCACTACGTGTTTCCAAGGCGTTTAGGGATGGAACAAGAGGTATGCATTAAATATTCCTAATTTTGGATTTGATGGCCTCCTATTATCTATTACTAGTGTTGTTGGTATCTATTGAGGACAAAGATCATAACCCTTTTTTCTTATATTCTTGTACTTATTTGAGAAATGCTCCTTAATCATGGCCTTTCTTGTGGCCTTTTTTTACCAGGAAAAGGTTATATTTTTATTCATGGTTATTATTCTAAAATACTAGGCCTATTCATCTCTAGATGTTACCTCTAAAAAACTATGCATATTTTGCTTCTTTCTATTGTTGCGTACCTCTAGGTAGGGTGGCATACAATTCTGATCCAAAAAAAAAAAATCCTCTCATACAAAAAATGTACATTCAACTATGAGAAATAAAAAAAGAATCCAAGAGTCCACTGATCAAAGGAAAGGCAGGTGGGGATATTCAGTGTGCAACCCATTTAAATATTCTTAAACAATCCATTCCCCAGGCTAAAACTTGAGACCTTTTGACAGGATATTTTCCCCTTGACTTCTTTCTCTAAAAATGTGAGCAAAGGCAACTTGGGTAATCCCCTCAACAATACCAAGAATTTCCTCATTAGTGATGCTAGATATTTGTAGAGTATACTACCTATTGAGTCATTTTATAGCACATTGAGAATTTGTTGGGAATAATACTGAGAAGGGGGGTGAATCAGTATTATCAAGTCAACTATTCCTTTTCAAAACAAATTATATATGCTACTTCAGTTAGTTAAACCCACGTATATACGCAACTATGCAGAAGGAAAACCATGTATACAAAGAAAACTTTTAATTTACTTTATCTTTCTGATGATGATTGTTAATCTATGTTACAGAATCAAGTAACCAGTAACCAGAGACAATAAAACAGAACAGAAAGACAATCACGCACAAGAACACAAGATATAAGGTGGAAACCCAATGTGGGTGAAAACCACCTGCTGCAATTCGTCTCTATCTTCTTTTTAAATTAGAAACTTCTTTTACAATGTATTGGTGCAGTCCTTTACTAGTACGCAGGCTACAACCTACAGAGAGCTACAACCCTCTCTCGTTCTCCAGCTTCTCCTGGAAGGGAGCTACAACCCACTTTAGCTCTTGCGCTAGCCAAGATACTAGTACGTAGGTGCTAGTCTACAGAAGGCTACAACCTTCTCTTTCTTCCAGGGACCACATTTCATAAATTTTCAGACTGGATCCATAAATATCAATCAATCATCAAGAATCAACCAATCTCCTTTCCACCAATTAGATCTGAATCAAGTAGATACTTCTCTGACAGTGTACCCAAAACAAAGTACCACACACCAAACACTGAACCCAGAACACAAAAGCAGCTAGATCACAACTTAAAGTATATACACTATTTCAATAACCTACAACATGTGTGCATACGCTTTTGTGTTTGGAAAAACCTGCGTATACGTTGTTTTCATTCACTGAACCAGCATGCATACACGGCTTCTCTTCACTGAACCTGCATACAGATCTATAAAAGATAATTCGCTCTTTCAGATATTCAAATACACTAATTAACCCAGATTTATAGATCAGGCAAGTGCCACATACAACAGACCAAAATCATATAAAGATATTATCATTCAAGCTTGAATATTATGACCCATCAATAGAACTTATCCCCCTTCTTTGTGCTAAGGTTCCTCCTTTATTCAGATCCAAATCTGCACCATAACCCAATTACCAGCATTCAGATCTACCACTTTTTCAGATATTCAATAATAATTAAGATCATTATTTGCCACATGATCTCCTTCCTCTTTTATAGACTTAGGCCTTCCACAATACCATGGTCCAAAACCATAACATTTCAATACCATGAACCCAAAACTAGGGATCAGCACATCTGACGAGACGCCATGGTCCAAAACCATAGGTTCAAATCTCAAGGACTAACTACCATGGCCCAAGAGTAAGTTCCCCAACATATATGTGCTTTTGTAACGTATAACACATGTCTATATGCGTCTTCATCTAGATGAAACTGCGTATATGCCTTTTTCTTCTTTTTGAGTGCCTGAACTGAGATCTGTCACCAAGATGAGTTGCCATCAAGGACAACACCAAAGCCATAGCATCAAACCTATGCCATAATTCCAACAATCTCCCCCTTTGGACTTGATGGCAACACCAAGATCCTCTTTCATTCTCCCCCTTTGTCATCAAGGGGAAAGGGTTGTGCTCCCCCTGAGTATGTGTTGAAATCTCTACCCTGCTGTGCTGACCATGCTCCCCCTGACTATAGGCAAGATCTGCAAAATATGTTCTTCAAGACAAACCATGACATATACATTATAAAAGACCTTCCTATCACCACAAGACTCAATACATACATCCTTCACCCAACCATGTGGGGATCATCCACCCAACCAAGTGGGGAAACATCAGAAAATTACATATAACAACCAAGTACATTACATCTTCATCCCAGGAATAGTGGGGAAACCAAAATAGGTCATTACATGACCTTGACACCATAAAAAAAGATATGTGACATAGAGACGAAATATGTAGAGCAAAACTTATGAAAGTCACCAAGCAGTAGCATTTGTCAATCATCATTCAGATCAGCAACCATGATTTCCTTTTGTTCTCCCGTTGCACTTGTTCCACCAATATCAGCTGTGAACAAGAACCACAAGCTTCTAAGACAATGCATCATTAGAAGTTTATCTGCTCCCCCTGAACTAGTACCTAATGGTCTCTTTCAGACCCATATCAGACAACCTCCAACCAGAGTTTGTCCCTTCTGATATCCATCAAACCACAAATACGCGACTTTCTCTGCACCAGCCGGCGTATGTACGTGGATCCTCCTTAGGAAACACGCGTACGCCCCTTTTTCTCTAAAACGGACAAGTTTAACAACAAGATGATGCATCAACTACTCCCAGCTTTTGTCTAAGATATTCAAAAGTTTCCCTGGGTAGTGGTCTGGTAAGAATATCAGCAACTTGTTCCTTAGAAGGAACATACTCCAATTTGATCTTTTGTTCCAACATTTGCTCCCGGAGAAAGTGATACTTGATTGGTATGTGCTTGGTCTTTGAATGCATGACTGGGTTCTTTGAAATTATGATTTCACTTGTATTATCACATAAGATGGAGATAGGTGGTGTACAAGTGATCTGAAAATCCTACAAGGTTTGCATCATCCAAAGGAGTTGAGTGCAGCAAGATGCAGCT
>APFE030176024.1:268633-307106 GCA_000404065.3 Pinus taeda
TTCTTATTCCATGTTCTTCACAGAAATTGAAAAATTCATTTGAGGTAAACTCCCCACCTCTGTCAGACCTGAGGCACTTAATTTTGTGATCTGATTCGTTTTCAACCAAGGCTTTGAAAGATATGAATTTTTTGAATTCTTCGTCTTTGTGCTTCATAAGTCCTAACCAAACCATCCTGGAGAAGTCGTCAATGAATAATATAAAGTATTCTTCTCCTCGAGGTGACCTTGTCCTAAATGGACCACATACATCTGTATGGACTAGCTCAAAAGGCCTGCTAGCTGATCCTTCCTTCTGAGGGAAGTTAGTTCTAGTTTGCTTACCAAACTGACATGATTTGCATATAGTGTTGTTTGGAATTTTGATATTTGGAAGACCGCGAACTGCCTGGTATTTGCATGCTTTCCTTATTTGTGAAAAGCTTAGATGCCCCAACCTCTAGTGCCATAACCAGTGTTCATCATCCTTGCTCAAATAGCATTGTTGTTGTCCTTCTTCAAATATGTATAGGTTATTTGGAGTTCTTCTGCCTTTGATCACTGTTTTTCCTGTATCAAGATCACGAACACTACATCCATTTGATCGAAATATTACCTCGGTTACTTGATCACACATCTGACTGACACTCAGTAGATTATGCTTCAAGCCATCAACATACAAAACATTTCCAGCTTTGACCTTTTCTTTCAACTGAGCAGTTCCTTTTCCTTTTATGGTTGCAGGGGTATCATTTCCAAAAGAAACTTTCTTTCCCTTTTCTAAAGCAGTATATGATTCAAGTTTTTCTTTATCACTTGTCATATGCTTCGAACATCCGCTATCGATGTATCATTGATTTTCTTGTCCTTCTGCATATAAAGCTATCCCACATCTTTCCGATTGTGGTTCCTTCATTCTCCATGTTTTGGCACTTGAGGTTTGTTCCTTCTAAGTTGTCTTCCAAAACCTGCTCCTGCATTCAGAATCTTCATGACCAAAATTATTACAAATAGAGCATTCAATTTCACTATCAAGGGTAGAAAAGTTGTTATAGGTCCTCTTCGCGATTGCAGGCATACTTCTTTGTTTTTGAGCTTCTTTAGTCATGATTGTTTTATAGGAAACACATTGAACTTCTTTGTGCCCAAAATTATGGAAAGAGAAACATTGGCCATTGAAGAAATTCCTACGACTATCCTCCAACCGATTATAGTTTCTACTGACATCCATTCTTGAACAAAATTGGGAAGATTTTACCTGTGGCTAGTTGTAACTTATGTTTGTCCTTAAGGTAGCATGCCCCCGATTTTCTTGATAGTCTTTGTTTGTTCTTGAGGAAGATTGTCCCTGATTTACCTAATGATTTCTATTAGGCCTTTGCTCACTCCTTCTTGCTGCATCAAGATAACTATTGGAGGTGGAAGCTTGAGATGCTTCTCCATTATACCCCAGACCTGTCTTGATTAGAGGGGAATGTTGCACATTGATAATCTCATCCAGAGTTTCAGATCCTTTAACAAATTTAAGATTAAGGGCCTTTGTTTTCTCAATTTCTTTTCTAAGGCCAACAATTTCACATTCTAACTTCTCAAGATATTTTTCGTTTTCATCAAGTTGAAATTGCAGAGTATCAATGATCATATTCTTTTCTTATACACATGTTTTGAGTCTAGAAATCTCTTCATAAAAGCCATCCTCATCTATAGCATCCATGTAATCATCATCTTCAAAGGCCGTTAAGATTTTATAGTGATTACCTCATTCATCTTCATCACTATTTGATAGTCCATCACTATCTTCATGAGTGTAATAGCTTTTCTTATTTGCATTTTATTTCTTTTTCCATCTAAAAGGTTCCTTCCGCTTTTCAATATTATCCTTGTGAGGACATTTGGCAGCATAGTGACCTACTCTTCCACAAGCAAAACATTTGAAAGATAACTTACCTCTGAATCTTCCAGTACCCTGTTGAATATTTCTGACAAAATTTGATTCTTCTTCTTCTTCTGACACGTGTACTGACTCATAGTACTCTCCTTTGCCTGAAGTCTTGAAGGCAGCTACTCTCCTGCCTGATGGACCTCCTTTCCTCATTTCATAAGCAGTTAGAATTCCATGCAGCTGTGACATTTTAAGATTTTGTAGATTCTCCTTTTCTTCTATAGCAGACACTTTATATTCAAATCTAGAGGACAAAGATCTTAGAACTTTTTCAACCACAACAGCCTCTTTTATTTCTTCACCCAATTTTTTCATACAATTAACAATCTCATCTACACGAAGAAAATAATTAGCCACACTTTCATCATTATACATCCTGAGATTTTCATACTAAATCCTGAGCGTTTGAAGTTTTGCTTGTTTTACCTGGTCATCTCCTTCATAGCTCGGAACAATCTTGTCCCATATCTCTTTTGCGGATTTAAACTGCATTACCTTGACAAATTCTGATAGAGATAGGCATCCTAATAGAGTATTGACCGCCTTTGCATTTGTTTCATATTTCTTCTTCTTAGCCGGATCTGTAGGAGTTGTTGATGGAAAGGTATACCCTGTATCTATGATATCCCAAACTTCTGTACCAAGAGATTGAATATAGGCAGTAACTCTTACCTTCCAATATACGAAGTTTTTCCCATCAAAAATCGGTGGCCTGATTGATGCTTCCCTCTCGTAGTTGCTCATGATGAAAGATCTTCCTTCAAGCGATCAAGCTTCTTCTGAAGGACCTACTCTGATACTAATTGCTGGAAATAATACTGAGAGGGGGGGTGAATTAGTATTATCAAGTCAACTATTCCTTTTCAAAACAAATTATATATGTTACTTCAGTTAGTTAAACCCACGCATATACGCAACTATGTAGAAGGAAAACCGCGTATACAAAGCAAACTTTTAATTTACTTTATCTTTCTGATGATGATTGTTAATCTGTGTTGCATAATCAAGTAACCAGTAACCAGAGACAGTAAAACAGAACAGAAAGACAATCACGCACAAGAACACGAGATATAAGGTGGAAACCCAATGTGGGTGAAAACCACTTGCTACAATTCATCTCTATCTTCTTTTTAAATTAAAAACTTATTTTACAATGTACTGGTGCAGTCCTTTACTAGTACGCAGGCTGCAACCTGCAGAGAGATACAACCCTCTCTCGTTCTCCAGCTTCTCCTGGAAGGGAGCTACAACCCCCTTTAGCTCTTGCACTAGCCAAGATACTAGTACATAGGTGCTGGCCTACAGAAGGCTACAACCTTCTCTTTCTTCCAGGGACCACGTTTCATAAATTTTCAGACTGGATCCATAAATATCAACCAATCTCCTTTCCACCAATTAGATTTGAATCAAGTAGATAATTCTCTGACAGTTGTACCCAAAACACAGTACCACACACCAAACACTGAACCCAGAACACAGAAGTAGCTAGATCACAACTTAAAGTATATATGCTATTTCAATAACCTACAACATGCGTGCATACGCTTCTATGTTTGGAACAACCTGCATATACGTTGTTTTCATTCACTGAACCAGCGTGCATACACGGCTTCTCTTCACTGAACCTGCGTACAGATCTATAAAATATAATTCTCTCTTTCAGATATTCAAATACACTAATTAACCCAGATTTATAGATCAAGCACGTGCAAAATACAACAGACCAAAATCATATAAAGATACTATCATTCAAGCTTAAATATTATGACCCATCAATAGAACTTATCCTCCTTCTTTGCGCTAAGGTTCCTCCTTTATTCAGATCCAGATCTGCACCATAACCCAATTACCAGCATTTAGATCTACCACTTTTTCATATATTCAATAATAATTCAGATCATTATTTGCCACATGATCTCCTTCCTCTTTTATAGTCTTAGGCCTTCCACAATACCATGGTCCAAAACCATAACATTTCAATACCATGAACCCAAATCTAGGGATCAGCACATCTGACGAGACGCCATGGTCCAAAACCATAGGTTCAAATCCCAAGGACTAACTACCATGGACCAAGAGTAAGTTCCACAACATATACGTGCTTTTGTAACGTATAACACGTGCGTATACGCGTCTTCATCTAGATGAAACTGCGTATATGCCTTTTTCTTCTTTCTGAGTGCCTGAACTGAGATCTGTCACCAAGATGAGTTGCCATCAAGGACAACACCAGATCCATAGCATCAAACCTATGCCATAATGCCAACAAAATTGTCAAATATTAGAAATCCTTGAACCCCATATACTACTACCAGAGTTTAGATAAGATTTAGTGCCATCAGCTCAGCCTTTTTATTAAACCCTTTACCATTGCCTACCATAAATATGATGACATGAGACTCACTGGTATGCAGGATGTTTCTTACCCCTCCTAGTAGGGCTCACCTGGAGAGACACCATCAAAATAAGCCCAAGGCTTTCAGTGATCAATTATGTGTTCTGCAATAGGACTGGAGTAGCACATTGGACAGGCTTGTTCATTAAATATTTCAAAGCAGAATGGCCAGTGAAAAACTTGAATGGGCCTCCTAGTAAATAGTTTATGAATTTTTGGAGTGAATATACCATTGCAAGTGCCTCCCTCTCAGTTGTAGTATAGTTATTTTCTACTGTGGACAATTTTCTACTGGTAAAATAAATCGGGTGGTTGAGGCTGCCTTCCCCCGACTGAGCCAGAACAACACCCAGAGCAATGCCTGATGCATAAATGTGGACATGGAACTGTTTGTTCCAGTCGGGGTAGATGAGGATCAATGTAATTACTAGTTTTTATTTCAATATGTTGAGTGCACCCTCACATTATTCTAACCACACAAATCATCCAACCTTCCTCAATATCTTTTCCATCAGTGCAGTAATCAAGGTGTAGTTGCAAATAAACCTCATGTAGTACTCGGTATGTCCCAAGGTGAATCTGAGCTATTTCACACTTGTGGGTGGGTCCATATTCATGATCACTGCAACCTTAGAAAGATATACACATACTCCTTTTTTGCACACTATGTGGCCCAAAAGTGTGCCAAAAGGGACTGCAAATATGTAGTGTTTCTTCAAATTTAGCGAGATCTATAGTTGTATACATCAATCGAACATGACTCTAAGTAGACTGGAGTTTTTCTTCAGCATACTATAGATTGTCCAGTCATCCATATAGAATTGTAGGAACATGTGGACGTAATCTCTAAAGGCGGAAATCACAATTCTCGACAACACTGCAGGTGCATTCTTGAGACCGAATGGCATAACTGATAGGAATAGGATCGCCATTTCATGGTAAATGTAGTTTTCTTCTTATCCTCTTTTGCAATCCTAACTTGGTGATAACTAAATAATCCATCTGTAAAAAAGTAGGCTTCATTCCCAGCTACATTATATAGAACTTAATCACTAAATGGTGTAGGAAAATAATCATGCACACAAGAATTGTTCATACTACGGTAGTCCACATAGACCCTTATCTCTATAATGTATTTCTTTTTTCATATCAAAATCAGACTTACCCACTCTGCCTCGTCCACTAGAAATATAATCCCTACTTCGAGCATCTTGTCTATTCTTTTTTCACTTTCTCCTTAACCCTTGGGTTCAGTGGGTATGGTCGATGCTTTACTGGCTTTGCATCTGGTTTTAGCATGATTTTCATCTCCCTTATATCTCCCTTGATCCCCTTTAGTTTCACAACCGATGAAGGGAACAAGTATTCATATTCTCTAAGGAGGTCGACAATTTCCTTTGTAGTTTACTTATCCTAAAAATATCCAATTGAGGCTAACTTGGGTTTGTCATCAGTCTTGATGTTATGTTTTTGCAACTTCATTGGGAGTAAATGTGGATCATCTTTGATGAGTCCATCCTTGATATCCCTTTCCTCTTCAGTTTCGTGGAATGAGAGATGTTGTGATTCCTCTAGATCGTCTTTATCTTGGTCTTTTTCCACCTTCCCACAGGCTATTTCTTTATGATATCTGGACTCGTAGATATGTTATAAAGTATTATGATCTATGCACCCCTCCATTAGCTGGCTCAAGGTGAGAATAATCCTCTTGACAGCCTACAACACCTCATTCAACCTATTTTTGTGGTCTAAAAATCAAAAGCTATTGACAAACTAATCAACCAAATTGTCCCAATCTCCAGTATGTTTCCTTATTTCTTCTTGTACATACCAAGATTTTGAAAAGGTTCTCAGGGTGTTTATAAAACCATGAAGCCATAAATCCTTTCGAACTCTTTCCCAATTCCATCTCTCCTTACAATTTTTCAAATGTTGTTGAGGGTTAGGGTTCCCCTATATTTGATGAAATATTAATCGTACTCCCCCACATGTTTGAATCTTACTTCCATGGCTATTTTGATCTTCTCCCATTCTTGAATGTAGTTGCAGTGAACTCCCCACTATATTGGTGATGTCGCTTGTAATATGAAATTTAGTATAGGTACTTTATGTTCTTCAATAATCGTTGCTTCAATCTTGTTGATAAATGAATTTAATGAATCTATACCATTAAATATGGGGAAGTGTCATACCTCGATGCATTTCCAATTGATCCAACATACTATGGCACAACGTCCCGTGTTTATTTCATATCCACCCTACTGCCAATTATCCCCATTTCCATTGGTGGGGTTGGGTCCCTATCACCTTCCAAGCCCACTTTGGTTGCGATTAACTTTTCCCTTCCCGCTTGTTGGCTAGATAAATCGATCTTATAGACAAGGACGATCTCCCTAGTATCAATAGATATCTAGCAACAAGCAGAACAAGCAAATCTACCTTTCTCTAAACATATTGTGATTCATTAATAAAAACTAAAGAGGTGTTTATACCCTACCTTAAGTCCAATGCTAGTTTGTGGTAGCCATGCTTCAAACGTCCAAAAGAGTTTCCTTTAGAGAACCTGCAATCACAAACAAGCACACATCAAATAACACCTGCATAGCTAATATAATAAATCATTTTCATCATGGTGATTAAGGAATCCATGAAATAAACCATAAAATAGCTTATTGAAAAAAATAAACTTGATTGTATTAACTTTAAAATAGAATAACTTTACAACCTTTGGTGCCTTGATGCTATACAAGCTCTTCCCAGGTTCCAAACAGGAATCTCCTCTACTTTGACAAGCCTCACTCTCTTCCAAATGAGATCAAAAAGGTATGTAATCTCTCCTCTCAAGAGCTCAATTAGGAATACTAAGTTCCAGTAGCATTTCACCTCAAAAATATTCAACTTTCAACCTCCCAAGTAACCAGCCCAATGCTTCATTTTATAGTGCAAAGGAAGGAGTTTACAGGTCCACCATTGAAGGTATAGAGTCCTCCTTCAAAGGGATAAGCTCCTCACATCAAGGGGTTAGCTCCTTAAGGTATGGGATGCATGAACCTTAAAGGATCGAACTTGCCACCTCAATATTCCCTCTAGAAGCTTCTAGAAATGACTCAAAGTGAGTTTTTAAGAATGTACTTGCGCCTTTTTTACTTTTATAGGGGTCCACACCCATAACATAGAGATAGAGCGGTCAGGTGCATAGGGTACATGACCATTAGGTGCAAGGCCGCAGGTAATGCTAAGAGAAAGTGCAGAACCAAAGTTTTAGAGATTTTTAAGAACTTTCTCTTATCTTCAAGGCTTGATATGAGGAATTGAGGTTTAAGACTTGCAAAGGAGGAAAGTATGAGTGGTGATAGACTCACACAGATTGCAGAATGTCAAGGTGACAATTTTTGTGCAACACTACTGAACTTCCTTCCATACCTTCTCCCTCTTCCATACCTCCTAACACCACTCCTTCTTGGTACAATTCCTTCTACCACATTTTAATTGCTTGCATGGCCCTTATCCATTTCTAGACCATACATGTTCTCCTTTGCGATCTTATATCCCTGGCCTTTCAGAAGCCATTTTCATCCATCCTTGTGGCATTCTCATAGTTCCCCGCTCAGTAGAATGCTTCCCTTTAGTCCTTCCCCCAGTACTAAGTGTTTACATTATCATGTCTGGGTTCGGGAACATCAACAAGCACTCTTTCACCTTTAAAACCTTAATCCATAGGGTAACCTCTTTTTGTAGCTTCCCTTACAACCCCGATCAGAACACGACTTTAGATTTCATTAGTGCTTTAGTGGTCATTGGTTTCTCTATAATCTAAGGCTTTCATTGGTAGCTCGTAGTGTCAATCCATTCAGATATCTAAAATCTACTTACTAAGTGTGACCTATTTTTGTTATTAATAATAACATTCCTCCATGAATGTCAATAAAGAGGGATAATATTGGCATTGATTATTCTAGGTATTTGTGTAGAATACTTTGAAAGGCATTGTTCATGAGACAGTTAGTGAAAGATAAACATTGTAAACTTTTACAATATTGAACAATTTCTCCAAAACCTTCAAGTAGAGGTTTCTTATCACATGATCTAATTTGTTGGGATCAATAATATACATTATAAACAAGTGAGAAGAGAGAAATTTAGTTTCTTGCAACAATAACCAAAGTTTGATTTGTCATTTGACAAAAGAAGTTATTAAATGGGTGAGGTTAGGACAACCCCTTAAAAATAATGATAAGGCCTTACTCTTTTGCAGTTCCTTGACCAGAAGGGTCTAATTGAAAAACACATAATTCCTTTAAATATTTGTAGGCGGAGGCAATCACGTCAAGCTCTCGAACTTCAAGATAATCCAATATTTGTAATTTTTTACAATAATAAATCCATTATGCACACTTCTAATCATAGAGTTGGGTAGAGAGGGAGAGTTCTTGATTCATTCCAACCTTGTAAATGAAAAACCTTTCCTACTCATTAGTTAGACTCTCCACCACTAGTTGAATAGGTATATGTGCCCTGAATCAAGGATGATATCTTAACACAAGTTATCGACACTTGAACATAGTTGCCATGGATCTCATGGACAAAATATGGAGAGACTCTTTGAATATTAGGAAACATTTTCTCATAATCTACTCAATCTATAGGTAGTAAGTCTTAAATTTTTTCCATTTATGGGGAAATCTCACCCAAAAATTCAACCATTAAAGAATCAATCTTATGCTAAATCACACCTACCTTCTCATTTTTAAGATATTTGTGAGATTTCACCTATGAACCTTAAAGTTAGTTCCCTTTAGCACCTTGAATGGTGTAATAGAAGGCATTGAAATAGGAGGAAAACTCCATTCCCCTTTACCTTTGTCAAGACCTTTAGAGACACCTATAATCTATACCCCTCCTCTGACTCAACATGAAATTTTGTTTTTTTCCACTTCATTTAGAAACCCTCCCTTAAAGGGAATCCTCATAGGAAGACTTTGTGGTTGAAATATTATGAAAAAAATGGGGCACGCTATATCTTTATAGGGTTTCAAGGGATGGGTATTGGAAAATAACTATCTTATCCTCTATAACCCTTAAGACCTTCTCAACACATAAGTGAAACAACAAATTGATAAGTGGACTGAAAGATAGACCTCAACATTCAAGACCAAACTCAAATAGAAAGAATCACACCGTGGATTAAAAATTGGAATTAGGTTTTGGTAGAATAAACGAATTCCTTTCAAGACAATGACCTTGTTTTTAGCATTCTCAAATGGAAGGTTTGAAATCCAAATTAAAAATGGGTATTTTAACCTTAGCTTTTGCAACCTTTTCCCAAGACGAATCTATTTAATGGACTATCTTGAATATGTTAGATCTTGGATTTATAGAGTACCCAATCATTTCTTTTGAGTCCAACTCCCTATATCCAACTAAAATTTAATCCTATTGAATAGGAAACTTGAAAAATCCTACTAATAGGAGACATTTTTCCTTCCTTTTGATTTATTTACAAAAGACTTTAGTGCCTCTCCTCTCTTATCTTCCTTTTCCATTCCCCAACAAAAATCATTAATATTATATCATAAACACTCTATATAGGTAAGCATTGGAATCATTTTCCTCAACTCATGGGGTACCTTTACGCCTCAACCCATTTAAGTGGACCTAAGTCCATGGTACAACCCATCAGACTCTAATATGGCTCTAATTGTCTCTTCAAGACTAGGGCAAAACTAGGGCATAATACACCTTACAATGTGAAATGGTTAAGCCATCTAAAACTCATGTGCTTTTTGCCTTCATGGAACATATTATAGCCAGTGTTAATCAAACACAATGCACTAACACCACTAACAACACCAAAAGTCCAAGATAATCGTAAGATGTGGCTCACATCCAAGCACTTAGGCTACACCTCCACAAAATGCACCTTCAACTTTGGATGTCCAAAAAAAATACTATTATAATCCAATATGGCCTATTTGTTAGATTTGTGTAATTCAATCTTTATCAAATCCTTGCACCTCCTTAACACCCCATGAGAAATATACTCCAGTGGTCATCTTCCAAGTTCCAATACCTCCTTCTACAACATGAAAATACCACCTATATATGTTGCAACAACCTTGCCAATCTCTTTAGTGGGTTGCACATATATTTCACATTTCTTCTTCATTTGTGGTAGCGCAAGGAGAGGTTATCAACTTCGATCAAAGAATGTTCACTTAGTATCATTGCCAAGTTGTCTTTCTGCAACTTGTCAAATGTCTTAAGTTAGCTTCACAACTTCTCATGGTGCATAACCTGCTTTTATACACCTCTAAGTGAGACCACAACCCCACAACCCCTCTAACTATTTCATCTCTTCAACCCTTGTTAGAGTCTTATTGGACATGCACCCATGCCTCGAGTAGAACATAACACTAGCATCCCAAATGTGCATGCTCATTCCATCTTTTAATTCCTCGCGGAAACCACATCATCACACTATTTAAAACGAAATGTTTACATCTTAAGGGAAAGAACCTACTTTGCTTATGAAAACCTAAGCTATGTGAGTGACTTGGAGAGGACTCCATTTTATCAAGATAAAAGCATAGGGTATTACAAACCCATTCACACAATAATTTGAATATATTTAACCTAGGGCACATACCCTAATCCTTCCAAACTTGTCATATGAATTTTAAGAAACTAACACTTGTTTTTAATTATCAAATTGGCTTACTATATACTCTCTTATGTTTTCACCCACTTAATATGCAATAACACTTAAATATTTTCAATACAAGCAAGTTAATAGTACATGTTTCCTTTTGATAGGCTTCACATTCAAATTTCCAAAAATAGAGTATCTCCACCTCCATAAACTTGCATAAAATCAATAATCTCAAAATTAAATTATTATTATTATTATTATGATAAAATACACCAAATATGCAAAAAAAAATGTTTTTAAACACAACAAAAAGCTCCCAAGAGTGTTAGTTTCTGAAATACAACTAAAAACATACTATCCAAGAGAAAATAAAATAATGTATAATGTATTTAAGTGAAAATAATATAATGTATTTATAAAATAAAATAATATATTTAGAAAATAAAATAATGTAATTATTGTTTTCTCAGGAGGGAAATTTTTAGCATATTTGAAAATCCCTCCTAGCCCCCATCTTTGTTTAAGTTCTAGAAAATGTAGTATATTTTTACTTTTCACAAGGCCAGAGAAAAAAAGAGATTTAAGAGAGTTGTGAATTAGGGTTATAGAACCCCACTAACTGGTCTTCTCTCCATTGATTGATCCAAGGTATGTTTCATTTTCAATTTCATTGCATTTTCAGTGTTCCACGCAAAGAGGAGATTCAGTGCATTTTTAGTTTTCCACACAAAGAGGAGTGGAGTACACACACCTCAGGTCTCTGGTTCCAAATCCATCGTTTTCTTGCTTCACACTTGTATTTTTAGGCTTTAATCCCTATGTTGCATTTTTTTACTGTTTGCGGGGAGGGAATTGACATTGGATGTGTTTGAGAAACCACTTATCATAATAAAAGAGCAAGAGCAGAAAACCTGAATAATGTTAGTCTAGAGCCTTAATGGTGATGTCACAACTAGTATGTTCCTATTCCGTTTATTCATTTTCTATTTTTAGATCGGTGAAAACCTTAAATTATGAAAATAAGTAGGACTCTTATCACTTGATGGGCCATTTCTATGTTTTTTGTATTTAACTGATTGGTGTATTTAGGTATCCCATATAACTGTATTGGATTAGAGTGTCTACGTGAAAGGCATTCATACGTGACAACAAATTCTGCGTTCGGTTCTTTAAATTAACAAATTCTGCTTTGGGTACTGCAAATTATTCATGTAATGGGAAGTACTGATACAATGCCAACTCCAGGACCTACGGTTTAGGGCTTCTCTTGGCCATTTTTGGAGTCATAATTCATGCCTGTAAGTAGTCATTCATGTATATATATTTTTTTAAATATCACTTTGGTTTTGGTTATTTTCATAGGTTGCATACTGAAGCAATTTCAAGGGATACAATAATGTTTTTTTCTTTCTTATGGGCTTCTAAAAACCATTGATTTTGTTTCTTGGGATAAATCCTCTGTCAGAATAAATTTGGACAAAAATTCCACGGGTTCCTTATCTTTTTCCTATTGGTACTAACATTCCATGGGTTGGATTTCTTATGGTACTGACATTTTTTCCAGAGGAAAGAAATCGATCTTTTTCTCAGTAGGAGGGTTAGAGTGAAATTGTTGGTACAAACCAACCCACAGGTGTAATAATCTCAAAGTTCACAAAGATGGAAGCCAATAAAACAATATTCATAAGCACAAAGTCATTGCAAACATATTTATCAAGGAATTATAGCTCATCATATCACTCGCCAAAAATTTGAATCTAAATGAGAAAGATAATAATTATTCAGCCAAACAACCCTAAATAACCCCAATAAATAATCTATTAGTACTAACATATATCTGCTTCTGGTTCCCTTATCTTTTCTTGTTGGTATTAGCATATATTTGCATATGGGGTTTCCCTTATTTCAACCAGTAGTCTATACAAGTAAATATCAATGGTTTTCCAATGTTTCATCTTTGAATGTCCCTATTGTGCTGATAAGGTTTCCCTTGAAAATATCATGAACTAGGTAAGTCTACCTGGTAAAATATTGTGATTTTACATTGTAAATTGTCTGGCTACCATTTGGATCTCGTTCTTGGAAGGCAGTAGGGATTATCCGCACTAGTTGCTATTGAGATTGTTGTGCCAGGGTGTTTTAAGATACTTTTGGAAATATGAAATAATGTGTTTATTTAATTTGAAAAACAAAAATCTACATGTTTCTTCTGATATCCATTGTGCTTCCCTTTTCTAAAAATTTTATGGATTGAGCTCACATTTTTCCCCATAGTATTTCGATTTTTTTCAACATTCCAATGAAATTTCAGGCCTTATTATGCCTTATCCTAGCATTCCTATGTATTTGATTATATACAGATCATGCATTATTTTCACTACTTTTTCATTTTTTTTATCTTTTTTCTTTTTTTCATTGTTGCACAGATGTTGAGGATTACACCATCGGTGTCACTTATGGGCAGTGGTGACAACCTACCCTCTGTACAAGAATCTGTTGACTTGATCTAGATATTGAAGGTTGGCAGGGTTAAAATCTACAGTACCTATCTAGTCATCCTCAAGGTGCTCTCTAACACCGGTATTAAGGTCTCTGCGATGGTTAGGAATGAAGATATTTCCAATCTCTCGGTGAGCCATTCAGTTGCAGATAAATGGTTCAATGATAATATTTTTCCCTTGTTGATAATATGATAATATGGTTCAATGATAATGGCGTTCGCTTGGACTCTTTAGCTCTACTTGAACTGAGAAAATCACAATGATACCATAGACGAAATCCCAGAAAATATCCTTTTCATTACCTTCTACAAGCCATTGAAGTTTACTGCAGTCCTAATCGTGCTGGTAAAACAACAAAAATTGAATGCTTAAAGCATGCTTTCACTTGAGAGTCGCCTCCAAGCTTTGTGCACTCAAAGGAACGAGTTTGGAGGATGCCTGCAGCTGGTGAGATGGAGCTACCCATGACTGGGTTTTGTTCATGAGAGTTAATAGAATATGGATATATGTTGTTGATCCATTTTGTAAGTTTATTTCTTATATTCTCATATTTTATCTAGGTAGGCATTTTCTGGGTCTGTTTTTGCATGCTTGGGGATCTTTCTCTTTCATGTTTTTGGGTTTATTATGGCTTGCTCTATATGGATATGGCATTCTTGGGCATGCATAGTATGTCTATATTTGCCATATATATGTACATCTTCCAATGCATGTCTGTAAATTATGTGAAAACTCTTCGAATATAGAGTAATATTATTGCAATTTCCTTTGCCTTGAGTTTTTATATTTGTGGTGCTCAAAGAAAATTGGAGTAGATTAGACTGCATAAAACCATGCCCTTGGGATTGCAAATTGGCATGAATTAATATCTATTGTTCCACATAGCTGATGCTACAACTCCCTTCAACTTGACTATAGAGAATCATCATTATCACCTCCTTACACCTATTCTAGAATAAGATAAAACAAAAATTCAAAAGCAGTTGTGTATAATAATTGTGGTAGAGCTAATGGATCTTTACGTAATGCATGCTTGAATTCTCAGATATGCAGATAAATTAGTTCCAGGGAAAATACATAGATTTGTTTGATGCAACATCATTCCACCAAGACACACTCCACTGCCTGATCTCACTTCTCTGATACCATGTTGAAAAACCTTTTGAAAAACCTTTTTTGATCTACAAATACTTGTGATATTATTTACCATTAGTTTAGCTTATTCAATTTTCATCAAGTAATTATCCATCAGAAATTTAACCAATACTATTATATTTATAGTCTAATGAAACATAGGAACAAGAATATGGGAACAAAGGCAAATTTGATTGTAGTTGTTGCAACTACCGCTTGCACAACTATGATAACACGGGTACAACTCCTTTTCTTCCTTCTTTGTCCTATTGATTTGGATTTTCTAGCCAAATTTTGGTAGTTTGACTTGTACATTTCTTGCTCAAATCTATACATAGGTTTATTTTGTTTTGGAAAGCCACTGGACATAACTTCTGCTAGGATGTAAACTAGTGCATTTGGAAAATCAAAGGGATTTTGGCAAACTCTCACTAAGGGTTATTGGAAAGAGGCATTCGATGGACTTTGTGTGTCTTTACTCCTGATATCAAATCATGCTATATAGGTACTATTAACAGCACACTGTCTATTCAATTTCTGAGTTAAAACTTTCCATTATGCATTTGTATATTCTTTATCCATTTTATTTTACATGTTTAGCTCTGATTGATATGTTCTTTGTCTACTAATGGTTTGTTTTATTTCTTACTTGGTATGGAAAAATGCATAAATGAAACTAAACTGTGAAAAATATAAAAATCTAGAAAAAACCCTTTAACTACATTTCATTATGATCAAAGCCTATGTCTTTGATAAAGTAGGCCCGCAACTTTAAGAATAGAAAAGCTAGAGACTCATTATAGGTTGAACATGGCTTTAAGAATTATATAGCATCAAAGAAACAACTTTGAGTAAATGCAGATGCAACATAACAAAATAATAACATTTTGTTGTACATTAAGTCAATTTCCTTTCAATCTTGGGGTTTGAAACAATTTATTTTCCCATTGAGATGAATTTTCTTAAAACCATGCAGGAAATTTTGTCTTATCTATGGCAAAGATTTATACTTTGTTTGACTTAACTCCGTGTCTTCCCACACTAGTCACTCTTTTAAGGATTCAATTTATTACTGTGGTAATATCTTTTTGATTAGTTGGTTCATATCCTTTGTTAGATTTTCTACCTTGTTTAACTCTGACAATCTTCTCCACAATACTAGGGTGCACTTAATTGTTAGGTACAACAATAGTAAGGGTGTACTTTTTGCAAGTCCATACAACAATAATAATGGCAGCAGTTTTTCATTGTTCCTATGCACATTATAGTATGAGGGAGGTGTTATTATGTAAGAGAGTAGACAGTATATTTCCAGTTTTTCTACCCTCAATTAATTTCAATTTGCATGTTGTTTAAGATTAAGCAATTCCATTTTTTATTCAGTTCAGTTTAGTTTAGTTCTGCATGCATGATCTAATATTTGGAGGGCACAAAACCCTATATAATTGGAGTGCTTTTTCTTGATAAGGTTCCAGTCTAGGTAGGGGGCACAATTATCAAGGAAGGGGATGCATGCTTCTGTTTGTCTTCTAGTTGATATGCACTTACCTAGTACACTTATCCATGCAGCAAGGATGCACTAGATGATTAAACTTGGGCTAGCATTTGACTAAGTCACCTTGAGTGCTTCATGCATGTGACTAGATACTTTGTATCTTTTCTCATCTTCCTATTCTATAAAGGAGATGTAGTGAACACTTCCATGTTGGTTAGAAAGCTTTTGGTTTTGAGGTATTGCATTCTATTTTCTTTGCTCTACATTCAATAGAAGATAGATGTGATTGAGATTTTAGATCTGTGTACATGCTTTTATTATTTTTCTGTAGTGTGGTTTTGTAGATTCTAGTATACCCATCAAGGGATTTAAATTACCTAGGATCTTAGGAATATTATTTTAGTGCAAAATTTACTTACTATATCGGAGCACTTTCACTCAAACAGATAGGAAGTTGTGCATGGCTAGGATTGCAACTTGTAAGAGGGAGTTGTTGAAGGGTTTCAAGGGTGGGATGCCCGAGTTTCGGCAAGTGAAGCAGATTTCAACTGGTTAAAGGTTGTGGCCCATGGGGTGTGATGTTCTAGTTGCTCCAGGGATTAGAGCATTATTTCGAGTGTTTACGAAAGGCGGCCTCCACCTATAATAGGTTGTAGGTTTGATTCTTAGTTCTCGATATGTTTTCATGTCTTTTTAAAGAGTTGTAATCACAAGTAGTTAGGGTCTTTAGGATTGTCACATGTTGGAAGGTACTTCCAAATCTATTATAGTTCAAGATGTAGCACCTCTTGGAAGAGGTTGAATTGTTGTACCTCATGGAGAAGGAGATTTTACTTTCAACGGATACCAAGGAGTTGGCTAAGCATGATTAGAAATTGATCAAAATGGAATGAATAGTTTTGGATTTGGTGAAGAATCATCTAACCCCTTTCATTTTAGAGAAAATGATTTATAGGGAAATGCATATTACCTTGATTACATTGTATTGGAGTGAGAACATGTCTAGGAGAATGCTTTTAATGAAGAAAACATCCATTACTTGCATGAGAAACACTAATACAGTAGTTATCTATCTCATAAAGATCAAGAGTTGAGAGATCAACGAGCTACACTTGATGACACGGTAGAAGATAATGGACTAATTTGGATCAGTTTGAATGGCTTTGGTCCATCTTGGCACCATTTTGTACAGTTTGTATGTGCTTGTGCGAATCTACCCTCAAGCGAAAGTTTGTGGGATGCATTTATTGAGGAGGAAATGAGATTGGAGATGATTTCAGATAGTGATGAGGATGTACTAGAGCTAGCCTTCATTGGGAGGTTGAGGAAAGGAGGAAATAAAATAGGACTTGTGAAGGGTTAGAAGAAGAAGGAAGATTCAAGCTCTTCTAACCAACCAAAGAATAATTTAAGCCATATCAAGTGCAAGAAGCATGGCCAATATAATTCTCAGTATCTTGAGAAGTAGGGGAAGGGTAAGCAACAATAATAGTAAAATAGTTTGCAAGAATTGTAGAAGCTTCGAGTATGGATGGCCATTATGCTTCTTAGAGTTCTAAGAAGAAAGGGAAGGGTTAGCAACAACATCAATAAAAATAGTTTCCAGGAATTCCAAAAGCTTCAGGTTCATACAAGTTCATTGAAAGGTGTGGTACAACCTTTGCCATGGTGTCATGCCTTTCCACCAACATTGTTTCAGGTGTTTATGGTATGTTGAGAAGTGGAGCCTCAAGACATGATAGTAAACAAAATATTTTTTTTCAATTGTCTAGATGAGTATACCTCACCAATTCTAGTCAATGTTATCTGCCTTTAGGACAAAGTAAACAGAGCAGTCCACATGAGGTACATGATGCTAGCTACCTTTAGGCAAATGTAAATAGAGCACTGCACACTAAAGCCGAGTATATTTAAATTTTACAACACTTGCACACAAAACTAACCTGCATGATTCGGAAATTGCCTCTTAAATGATCCTTAATAACTTTCACGCTATTTCTTAGAAGCATATATTTTGATGTGAGTATAATTCATCTTACATATACATTTAGTGAAGGCAACAATATTACTAGGAGTCATCAAGGCCAACTATGGTTGAAGATATATTTGTTGGCCTTGATGACTCCTAGTAATATTGATTTTGTATTGGAGTTTCTAAAATACATAAGAATTATATATGTTGTACTGTCATTTGGAAAATACATAGGATGTCACAAGTAATCCTAATAATCAGCTTCCCTAATGACTAGCAGGTCTTAAAACTCCACCAATGGTTTTTGCACTAAATGTGGGTACCATTTATTGATAAAAGTGGGATCTCAAGGAGACTTGTGTGGAAGTTGTCTATAACGAGCAACCAAATTTAGAATTAAAAATTTGGCACAAGTGCACTCTAATAAAACTAAACAAGTTTCTCTTTATGCTTTTAGGGTAGCCTAGGAAACCCCTACAGATTGGTAATTATGGTTGTACATTCTAGTCTCATTGGCATATTTTTTTTTTTATTTGTTAGACATCAATAAAATTACATTTCTCTATTTAATGCAAAATAAAAATGTTAAACAATTGTAGTTTGATATGAATTCTCTGAAGGAATTTCTCCATGTTGTGGAACCTATTATGCTTTTCTCTTAAATAAGATAAATGACCACCAATTAATTCCTTCTCCAAAAATTAGTTCTCCTACAACTACAGTCCTTCCTTTGAGAGAGTATATGTTGTCCTATTAAGTTCTCTAAACACATGGGAGGTTCTGATCATCTGGAACTGCCTAGGGAGAAATTTCATCTGAGTAGCTAACGGAGATAAGGAAGTATCTTGAATCTGACCTTGTGCATTCATCCAATGAACATCTAGTGTTGAGTGTCCAAAGACCTATAGATGCCTAATATCCTTGTCAAAGGAATATGTTAATAAGGAAAATAGAGCCTTCAACTTTGCCAAGTTATTTTTATCTTTGTCCATCTTTTCCTTAGTTTGGAAATAGCGAGTGTCACAACAATAATGCACAAACACATACAAATATGATGAGAGTATTGGCAAGCAATTCTACATGTAGTAAATTTTTTGTTTGTGTTTCATCTATATTGCTTTTATGTTATCAAATTGTAGTGTTATCAAAGGAAAATACATACATGTGTTGATGATAATTATCACAATTGTAAGATATTCAACAATAAAAGTTTTAAACCATTTTTATGTGGACTGTGTTCATTTAGTCTCATTTGTGTTATTGTTTTCCATCAGAGAGAGTCATCTTGGTCTTACTACTATAGTTTACCTCTGTCAGAATATTGACAAAGATTACTTATTTAAACTTTCATGCTCCCATATATCTAAAGTTAATAGCCAATCAACTTGTGAGTTGTAAGATGGAATAATGAATCAGTTCTCTCTCAAGGAGGCCACAAAGTTATACTAAGGACAAGGTTATCATGCTTCAGTCAGTGATCAAGTTCAATATGCCATAGGGTTCAGATATGAGCTTTCCAAATAATAATAACCAAGTATGCATAGTTACTGCAGCTTTCACCAACACCAATATACTATAATTTCACTGCAACAATAACCTTCAAGGAGGTCGAAATATTGTGTAAAATGGCCATCGAGTGCCAATTGTTGACTAATCAAACCTTCTAGTGCTCATATTATCAATAACCTTGTTTTAGGGATACCTCCACCATAACCATAATATGTCTCTTGAGATTAATATGATCCTTCCTTAGCTTTTATCTTATGCAATCCCTTGGCCTTATTCCTGCAGAAAGTTAGATGATTTGATCCTTCAAGCAAGGCATCATAGTGACTTGACCCTATCGCAGAAAATTTATATCTTCAAAGTGAAATATCCTTCCAAAACCAGAGGCACTAATAGAGAGAATAGGTGTTGAACAGTTGATACTAATCAATGATCATGGTGATCATGCTCAAAATTTGATGGAGGAATTTTATATTATGGGACCCTTCTGAAATATGTTTTGGTCTAGGATTTGGTACTCTTGATTGATGTCCAGGACTGTAACTTCTTAGGAAAGAATCTCAACTTAAAAAGTAATGATAGAATGAATGCAAGCCTATACTTGTTATCTGAAGTATTCAATATATCTTAGATAGATTGTTGGCTTGTTGGGGCCTGACCCAAGTTCAGAAGTGGTTTATCCAAACAAATACTAAAACTACTGGCCCTTTCGGCAACAGTCCACACTGCGTAGACTGAGGTCTCACCTGAGGTAGTAGGGGAGGGTGTTGGAACCAAGTTTCCACACCCTAGGGATGTCTTGATGAAGTCTGGGACATTCACAGACCGATCCTGCATGCTTGCACTGCTCCGCACAGTCGTCTAACCTTCATGTAGCTCTGTAAAGAGCATAAAGAGGCGTTGTCTAGATTCTTTGTCCTTACTGTGTTATTATTATAGATATTAATTTAATTATGTGGGCCCAATATGCTCATCAATCATTCAACATTCATAATAAGTGTGCGCAATCATACACTATAAATAGATGCAAAGATATAACAGAAGCATAAATACACAGATCTATGAGCAGATGCACAATATTCTAGAGTCAGCTTTTATTAATATTTTGTTCCAGTACAATCCCAAGTTTGCCCTGCACACTCAGCTATAAGGGCCCGCGCACATAGCTATGGACTCTACCAGGCCATTGTGCACATAACTGCAAAGCCTCTTCTTACTCCTACAACCCAAGCCTCGGACTTACAAACTCAAAGCTAATTTAGTATTCCAAACCCATATCACATTTCCAAGCTTAGATTAAAAACTGACTTCTACACTTAGAGCCTCGCTCTATTTATACATTCCCATGGTCCGCAGACCATGGTAGGCCAGCACATTATATATTAATTTACAATATTTTAGCGTGGACAACCCTAGACTCTCACACTCTTTGCCTGCATTTTGCAGGGTCTTTACCCTACAATGACCAAAATTTGGACTACAAGTCCCAAAACCCACTATGGGGGATCCGCTGCCCATCATGCCCCTAATGTAATCATCATGACTCGTCCCGAGTCACTCGACGGGTACGGTGATCTTCACGTGGAGTTCCTCCAGTAACTTTTATGCTTCACTGATGTCTGCCACACGTTCCTCTACTGTCCACTATATTAGTTGTGCGCGACCCTTCGATGCATCATTTTTTGAGGCACCTTATTTCCTTAGTGCATATGTATCCTGCATCTGGGCCAACTTTCCCTTGATCATGGCGGTGACCGTGAATTCTTCCTCGAGCCAAGGCTGGATGCATGCTTTAAGCCCTACTTCTTTCTAGCGTGTGGCATCTACCTGTTCCTTTAGAGCCTGGGCTTCCCTCATTTTGGCTAGTTGTGTTGACTGATAAAAGGTGCCTTTTAAAACTCCTAATTATCCCACATTAATTATCAACACAGGTAAGTCCTCTTATTTCAAGAGTGTACACAAGTATGTGGTTGCTATTAATTTAGAGAGTAATGTTTCCTAAATCATAGTATATATCTTTTAATATAAGAGTAAACGGATGCATCTAATAAATTCCAATTGCAATTAATGAAAACTCAATCCTCTAACGAAATCACATCTTACAACAATTTAAGTAACAACAACATCAGTTGAGAGTACAGTAGTGATAACTCATCTCTTCTTAACTGATTTAATCTAAGTCAAAATCAATCTTCATTAAATAATCAAAATAGCAAAGATATCAATATGAGAGTCCAATAGTGATAATTAAACTCTTTACAATTGATTAAATCAATTTGAAAGTAATTCAATCTGCAATGAAGGTAAATAGAATCAAACGACAGTGCTATAAATGGTATAAAGTAGATATATTCTGTCAAAATAGGAAAACAATAAACAACGAAGGAGATAAAATCACATAAAGCAAGAAAACTATCATTCCATCACACTTGCGAGAATTAGAAATGTATGGCACAAAGAAAGCAGTTAAATCCACCAGAGGTCGGGCCCTTAGCCGCTAGCAAACACTGCCAAGTTACTTCAGATAACATGAGGGAACAACAACTTCAATTATGTATTAATCATTAATGTAAGTAACATTACAATATAACCATGTTCTCTGAATAGCGAGAGTCTGTAATTAAAATTACAATTCCAATAATAATAGAGATTCCCCCCTTCTTCTTACAATCGTATCATTTTATAATCAGAAAGGGTAAAAGATAAATGGTAAATTCAATCCCCCAAGATATCTCAATCCTGAGAGATTCACAACCAATTTCTAACTTCAAACATCCTTTCCTTTCTCGCATTTATCCTTCTTATTTTCCTTTAGCTTTGTCTGCAACCGCTGTGTTCCTACCTTGCTTGTTGGTTTTTGTTGTCCCTTCGTTAGGGAACATCAATTGTCCCTTTTGTTGTTTTCCTGCATAAAGAAGGGTAAAAGTTAGCTAAATCGTAACTGCAAATAATTCCTTCATTTCTTACCATAATTCCTCAATATATTAACACATTAAGATATAGAAAAGATGAGAATAAAGGAAAAAGGATGATAAGATTAATACATACCCATTTTGTGACTCAACATACTCCCCTGCTTACCCTGTTTCATGGCCTCATGAAAAGCAAGTAATTCGTATGCAGAGCAGTTAAAGAATAGGCTGGAGAAGGAACATCGTAAAGTGGTCTAAAACCATGATTCTGGGCCAAGAGCTCAAAGATAGGCCCTATCTGTCCTTCAAGCAATTCGTATATAGCTTGATAATCTTTAGCGGGATACCAAATGATGGGGCTCTGGAACTGACATCCTAACCAATAAGGACCTTCTCTTAAAATGAGATTGCTATATGTGACAAAATGGTTTGCAGCTAGTTTAAAATTTATATAATTAAATGGCTCTCTATCCTGTACACTACTAGTGGAGATTGTCCACCTGAGCTTGGCTGCAGCCAAAGAGCATTCCTGAATGGAGAGGAAGTATTCTACTCCCTTTTGTACAATCTCTTTCTGAATTAATCACCCCTTCCCTTGTCATCAGACTCTTGTGATTGGAAAGCATTTGCAAAGGGTGCTTGGGTTCACTTCTTACCCAAAGATCCAGTCCATGTTCTTGTCTTTGGAACGCCTTATGAGCCTTCAACCATTTCAGTTGATAAACTGCAAACGAGATAAGGGCTTGGAATTGAACATCTCCCACAAAAGGGTTGGGGTTCTTGTCCACCTCTTCCTCTAATAAAAAATTGTGTAGGTAAAATTCACAAAGAAACCTTTGAAATTTTACCTCATGTTGTTTGCAATAATTTATAAAATCCTGAATTTTTTTAATTCGATTGGTTTTCTAGCTTTCATGGCTTTAATTTTTAACAGCAAGTATCATTCTAATAAAAATAAGGCATAATTATTGGCAAGGGATCGGCATGCCAAAACATCAGTATATAATGAGCAGATAGTGTCTATTTGACTCATGACCTTCTCTAATATGAGCTTAATTTTCTCAATTTTCTCTTCTGCTTTTCGGTATCTATCGAATGTCTCGCTCTCTGATGTATTCATGTCCCAAATTTTCCTCTACAATTCTTGGTATTTTTGCTAGGAAACAGTTTCTTGTTCAAGCAGTTCTAAGGCAAGCTGAGCCTGTGCTAATTCTTCTTGAAGATTCAATATAATGGGGTCATTGTGTGTCATGACATCTTTGGCTTGAATGGTTGTTTAAGTACTTCTGCTATGAGAAGGGATTCCTACTGTCTGTGTTTCTTTATTATGGGAGGTCCAATACTTCGTTTGGGTAGCCATGCTATAGGAGGGTACCAGCTCCATCTAAGTAGCTATGTTATAACAGGGTACAACCTCTGTCTAGGAAGATACTTCTGCAAGAATTGCATGTTGTTTCTTAACAGGTTGAGTGAGTATGGGCTCAGTTTGAGTCCCTGTAGCCCTTCTTTCATATAATTCAGTCTAAACTTCCACATTTACTATCTTCGGGGCTTCGTCTGGAACCTTCCCCACTGATATTTCTTTTTTCTTCTGGGCCTTTTTACCATTTTGCGAAGCCTCTGATGTTCCTTCCTAAGCTTTTTCATTTTGGCTCTATACTTTTTTGAAGGAGAAACTGTTCTGTTAATAGCTTCTACTTCTAACGAGCCCAGTTGCTCATCCTAGCTCTGTTCTAAAAGAACCGTGTCCCCAAATTGGCAATCGTTTTCCTGGTTTATTTCTACTCCTTCTATTTGGCCTATATTCTCCATGTTTAGGCCTACCTGGCTAGGTTCTCCTAGAACCGTGTCACTAGGTTGGTTCACCTCTTCTTGAATGGCCTCTGCGCCTATTTCCGCTTCGTTGCTTACATTTTATGATAGAATTTTTTCATGGCTAGAGTTCTCTAGAGATTAGGTTGCCCCCAAATTAGAATTGAGCGGGCTTTCAGGCTGTATGAAATCATTCATATTCGCCAGGATCTGGGTCAATTCGATATCATGTAATAAATAACCTGGGGAACTTGTATTTGGTGCTGAGGGGAGTCTTGATTCATTTCTTTTCTCATCTCCGAAATGCCCTATTTATTCCTCATTATCTGATTCAGGGTTATCCTATCCTTCTAGCTACAATGTTCACTTCTTGGGCTAAACAATTCTATAGGTTGACTGATACTGCCTTGGGGGTTTTCGATTGTTCCTAATTTTGTCCTCAGCCTTGTGGATTGTCTGCAATTTTAGGGTATGTTTCTTGCAAGGGTAGTCATTTTCCTTTTTGGAATAGGGTTAGGCACAGATAGAGCTAAACCTCCTTTGATAGTAAATATTAGTTCCTCCCAACTTGATTGTTGTTGGGTGAGGTTATAACTAACTATCAACCTAATGAGAAAGTGGTGGATTACTACAGTTTCTATGTGCTGAGATTGTCTTATCCTCTCGGCAGTTTCATGCAGTAAAAAAATAAATAATGCAGGTAAATTTACAGAGCACTTTTGTTTCAAAACTGCTAAGAGTTTGAGTTGACGCGGCCTTGCCACATCTTTATGCCCGTCACATGTGATGTAATTCTGGACAATTCTTTCTAGTTCTCCCCATTGTTCTCCAAAAGATGATGTCCAAACGCCTTTGCCTTTGATGATCAGCTCCCATCCTTTGTCCTTTAAGGTTTTGATCGCATCATGCAATTTCAAACGTTTGTTAGCCCATACGGGTCCTTCGGCCAGCAACCTAGATACTTCTGCTATCACAGCATCTGATACTGTGATTTGCCTGCCCCTTACCATGGACTGTCCATTATGTAGATTTCGTAGGAATTCAATGGAAATTTCCTCATTGGGTGGCTGAAATCGTGTAAAGTATGTTATCCACCTATCTCAAGCTAAAATTTCTTTGGCTGCATCAAAAACATCTAGTATTAGTGGTTCTCTGCGCACTGTTCTTCCACCCGCATTGCCTGAATTCTACAAACAGTTAGTGTGACAGAGATGGCACAACAACAAAAAAAGCCTAGTGATGGAACAACAAATTGTTATAATGGCTATATTAGATGATACTTTATAAATATACATACCATTATTGAGGCCTATCATCAAACCAAATAGTAGGTTAACAATTTTCACCTGACAACTTCACGAACCCAAACTGGCTCCTTCAAGACATACGACTCTGAAATTGTCTCTCCATTGTCGGATGCAGAGAGACTGGTAAGAGAGGCCTCTTTAAGAAGGATACTTGAGGTTTCTTCCTCTTTTTATGTACCTTTACAACCTGAGGATAGTTTAGCCTCTGATCCCTTTAGATACGTACCATCTCCATTCTATTTGGATAAATTAACACCTATAGTTTTAGAACTACTATCTTTATCTATAGTCAGCTCTTTTAGTCCATTCACTGGAATAATCTAAAATTCTTGAAATAATTTTAGATTCACCCAGTCAGAAGAAGAATTGGATGTACATTTACCTGAGTTAAAACCCACTAATTTTATCTCCCCCACTCATTATACTTTTCCATCTACTTCTGACCAACCTGAGGAACTTTTTTTGTATGTTCAAATCCTTTGTTTGAAAGCAAAGAAGAAATTGAAACAAAGGTCCATAAATTAGTTATCAAAACACTATTTAAAAATTTAAGAGATCCTCCACCCTCTTTTCCTCCTCCACCTTATTTTATACCTCCATCTTCACCTACAACTTCATAGTTTTTCGCGTCATCTACCACATCTTCTATTAATTCATCTTCATCTTCAAATATGGCTACTTTTCGATCTATTGTTCAAGCTAGGTACGTTTCTTTACACCTTCCTAATATACTCAATAATTTTCTTAATGGGTATTTAAAACACCTACCAAGGTTTAATGGAGAAAATGGTTTTTCTGTTGAAGATCATTTAGTTTCATTCTTGGATTTTGTTGATAACATGAACATTGAAAATGAAGATGTACATATGAGACTGTTTGTTCAATCACTAGAAGGGAATGTTAGAATTTGGTTTAGAAAACTAAGAGTTGATTCTATTCGATCTTGGAAAGGATTAACTACCATATTTAAGAATCAGTGGGGGGTTAAAAAGGATCTTATTTACTTTCTCACAGAATTTGAAGAAATGAAAAGAAGCCATGGTGATCTAGTGGCAGATTTCATAAAAAGATTCAATAAACTTTATCATAAGATGCCAACTGTAAACCACCAGTAGAAGCACCCAAATTAAATTTTCTAAAGCATTTGAAGATTATTTTGCAGTTATGCCTAGGAAAATGACATATCATACCCTAGAATACGTGCAAACAAATTCCATAGCATTTGAAGCCAATAGGTCAGCATTAGCTAAACTCGAAGATAAGGTATAAAAAGAAGAGAAGAAAATGAAATCCAAGGAAGAAGTTTCTTCCTCAAAAACTAAAAATGAAGATGAAAATATAGATGAAATCACTTCATTACTTAGAAACCGTTCAAATAGAATTTCAAAAATAGAAGTTTGGCCTAGAACAATTCAACAAACTGCTGCTAGACCTCAAACTCAATTTAGGAGAGCTCCCCAAACCCAAATCCTGCAAAGACAAAATACTAATCAACAAATTCAAACCTGAAGACACTAGCCCTTTGATTACTAAGGATATAAATAATCTTGATCATTCATCTCTACAAAATGTTATTATTTATGTTCCTTTAAATCAGTCTTCTCAACAAGATTAAGAAGACTCACAAGTTTCAAAGTATCAAGCCTTTTCTGAGTTTTTAATTGCAGAACTGAATAAGAGATATGAGTTAAGACCTAGGTCAGGGCCTAGTAGACCTCTCAAAAATCCCATTGTAAATTAACCACAGATCAAATCTACTGAATCTCAAACAACAACAATCCAACCATTGAATCAGTGAAATGAAACAACTTTAATTGATAAAACTACTTTAACCACTTTCAATGTTGACAAGGAATTAGAAAGAGTCAAAATACCCATTCCTTTATCTAAACTTTCAAAGAATCTAGTATATAAAAATCAACTTTCTAAATGGATATAGTCATCCAGTGTTGATGCTGAAGGAGATGTAATAAGCTTACAAGATGAAAAACCTTCAGTAGTCTTTGGTCCCAGCTCAAATATGATTGATGAAAATGTACCACCTTTCTATGTAACTCTAAAATTTCATGATTTATTATTATATAATTACATGTTAGATTCTGGAGCCTCCCATAATCTGATGCCAAAGGTAATCATGGACCAACGTCAATTAGAGGTTACCCAAACTTATCATGATCTATATACTTTTGACTCCAAGAAAGTACCCTGCCTTGGACTTATAAAGGATCTAGTGGTCACTTTAGCTCAAATCCTTGTTAAGAGTGTGGTTTTAGGCATTGTAGCCACTGATATCCCTCCTAAATTTGGCATGTTATTATCAATATCATGTTGTGCCAAATTAGGAGGAATTCTTCAAATGGACATGTCTTATGGTACCATTCCTGTATATGGGGCTGACCATCTTAGATTATACAGAGAAGTAAGATTCATGAACAATGTTTTCAAATCATATCAAGCAATAAATCATCCCATTTATGCAGTAGATCAAGACTTTGGATTTTTTTAATTATCATCAAATAGTTTACAAAACACTCAACTTAGCATTGAAAACATTGTAGAAAAACCAAAGACGATTAAGACGGATATTTGGAGATTATACTTTGATAGTTCTTGCTCAAAGGAAGGAGTTGAAGCTGGTATTGTAATAGTTCCAAAAAACATAGAGAATATAACTCAATCCTATGAGCTTGAATTTGATGTGACAAATAATGTAGCAGAGTATGAAGCCTTCCTTCTAGGATTGGAAATAGCCAAAATCCTTAAAGTGAAAAATTTAAGTGTATTTAGTGACTCTGAGCTCAATGTCAAACCAGTAAGGGATCTTTGTCAAACAAGTAAGGATTCTTTGTCAAACAAAGCATCCTAGACTTAGATCTTATAGAAATGAGGCATGGGATTCAGTGGATAGTTTATTTCAAGCATTTAACAACACCCGTATTCCAAGGGATGAAAACATTCATGCAGACTCTTTAATTGTTTCAACTAGTTCTTTTAAAGTTCCTGATCAAATGCTTGTGCAATATCAAATTCAAGTTAAGTATAGACCATCAATTCCTGAAAATATTAAACATTGGCAAATATTTGATGATGATGAGAAGTTGAAATCCTTTTGTCAAGTAATTGATAAATTTTCAGCCTTACAAATTGAAGAAGAACAGTTGAATAATAATGAGTTGAATAAGGAAAATCAAAATTCACCATTTGACTCAAGAATTGTTGATCATAGTATCATTCAGTTATCTAACAATTTCATTCTTAAGGGCTTTGTCACTCTTGAAAACCTATTTGACCATAACGATGTTCCTAAAAATCCATTATCAAATTCACCTCAAAAAGATATAGAAGAATGTAATATTGGAACTTTAGAAGAAATCAGATATATTAAAATCTATGCATCCTTGCCAATGGAAGTGAAAGTTAAATATTTAGCTCTCCTTAAATCTTATAAATATGTTTTTGCTTGGTCTTATAGTGAGTTGAAAACATATGATACAACTCTTATTGAGCATAAAATCCCTTTAAAACCAGAAGCTAAACCTTTTAAGCAAAATTTAAGGAGAATTAATCATGTCCTTCTCCCTACCATTGAAAATGAACTTAAAAATCTACTTGATGCCAAGATCATAGTTCCATTGAGATATTTTGATTTGGTAGCTAATTTAGTTCCAATAAGAAAGAAAAATGGTGAAATCAAACAGTGTAGATTTCAGGAACTTAAATAAATCATATTTTAAAGATAGTTATCCATTACCCAAGATGGACCAACTGCTTCAAAACTTTTCAGGTGCTAATAGAATTTCTATGTTATATGGTTTTTTTATACAATCAGATCATGGAGAACCTAGAAGATAGAGAAAAGATAGCATGCACAACTCCTTGGGGTACATTTATGTATGAAAGGATGCCTTTCGAATTAACCAAAGTTGGAGCTACCCTTCAAAGAGCTATGGATTTAGCCTTTGTGGGTAAGACAGATAAATTTGTCGTCATTTATTTTGATGATTTGGCTGGTTTCTAATGTTGATCAGAAACATTTAAAGTACTTTAGGAAAGTTTTTGATAGGTGTAGGAAGTTTTGGATTTCTCTTAATCTCAAAAAGTCTTTGTTTGCAATCAAAGAAGGAAAATTGCTTGGCCATATTATTTCTAAGGAAGGAGTGGTCATTGATCCTAGAAGATTTTTGGCTATCCAAGCACTTTCATTACCAAGGAAGAAGAAGGGAATTCAGGATTTTCTTGGAAAAATCAATCTTTTAAGCAAATTTATACCTAATTATGTTGAAATAGTTAAGGATATCACTGATATGTTGAGGAAATATCATGAAGTTAAATGGATAATTCTAGCAATATATACTTTTGACTAGATTAAAAAATCTATTTTAGAAGCCCCAATACTGGCAAGTCCAAACTATTCTTAACCATTTAGCATATTTTCCTTTCCCTCTGAAACTACCTTAGTTGTTGTTCTTTTGCAAAAGAACGAGGATGGAAATGACCAGCCTATTGCCCTTTTCAGTAAGGTTATGAGAGATGTTGAACTCAAATATGATATTATTGAAAAACAGACCTATTCCTTTGTACAAGCACTTTAAGCTTTTAGAGTCTATGTCCTTCACTCTTCCATTATTACCTATGTCCTCAATGGTGCCAGTAAAATTGTGTTAACTCAACTTGATACTGATGGAAGAAGAGGAAGATGGATTACTAAGATATTGGAATTTGTTCTCATCATCAAAACTACAAAGTTAGTAAAGGTTCAAGGCTTGGCTAAACTCTAAGCTGAGTCAAATTGTAAATTCTTGAGAACAAAATCTGTTTTTGAAATTTTAGCAAAGAAGAATCCAAAAGAACCTTCTCAATCTTCAGTGGAGAGGAATCCACAAGAACCTTCTCATACTTCAGCACAGGAGAATCCACAAGAACCTTCTCAATCTTCAACAAAGAAGAATCCACAAGATCTTTCATCTTCAATCCAATCAAGTCCAATTCATATTGATGAGAAGTTTTTGTTATCTTAATGGTACACTGATATTGTGTATTTTCTTAGAGATTTTGAGTGTCCATCTGAATTTACAAAGAATAAATGTAAAACACTGAAGCTGAAGGCCATAAAATATTGTATTATCAATTCAAATTTGTATTGGAAGCACCCACTTAACATCCTTTTACTTTTCTTGACAGAAAGTGAAACAGAATAAATTGTTGATCAATTTCATGCAAGTATTTGTGGAGAACACTATGCTTGGAGAGCTACAACATATAATATTTTAAGAGTAGGATTTTAGTGGCCCACATTGTTTGCACAAGTAGGATCAAAGGTTAGAAGTTGTACCCAATGCCAAATGTTTTCTAGAAAGCATATATTAGCAACACTTCCTCTAGTTCCAATACTATTTCAAGCACCTTTCCTACAATGGGGATTGGATTTCATTGGGGAAATTCATCCAACATCAAGCAGCCAGCATAGATGGATATTCACTACCACATATTATTTTACCAAATGGGTAGAGGCAATTCCAGTTAGAAACGAAACTGATACTGTAGTTATTAAATTTATTGAAGAAAGTCTACTATCTAGATTTGGATGCCCCCAACAGATAGTTATAGACAATGCAACAGCTTTCAGCAGTGTTAATATGATTGAATTTTTTTCAGAAATGCCAAATTGTGTTGCATCATTCTACCCGTTGCTATCCACAAGGAAATGGATTGGAGGAGTCCTCAAACAAGAGCCTAGTTAAAGTCATTAAGAAAACACTAGAGAACCACAAAAGGGGTCGGGACAACCATCTCATATATGTAGTTTCGGAAAATAGAATCTCTCCAAAGATGTCAACAAGTAAATCTCCTATTCATCTTGTTTATGGTAAGGAAGCCATATTTCCTACACATCTAGATTTTCTTGTCATGAGGTTTTTACAAGAAGAAAATGAAGAACCTGATGATTTTCCTAGGAGAATCAATTAGATTATAGAACTTAATGAAAACAAAGATGAATTTCATTATAAGCTTCAGAAATATCTTTACAAAATGAAAATTTTGTTTGATAGAAAGGCTAGAGAAAGAGATTTTAAAGAATGACATTTGGTATTAAGATGGGATACAAGAAAGGAAGATAAAGGAAAACATGGAAAGTTTAATAATATTTGGTTTGGACCTTTTAGCATTATGGAGGTTAAAGGCAATAATACTTTTATCTTGCAGAACTTGGAAGGACAATATTCTTCATTGCTTGTCAATAGAAAATATTTGAAGCATTCTATCCAATATTGACAATCCTTCATTCATTCATTTGCACATCACCGAATTGTTTTCATTTTTACATTGAGTGTGTAATTGTTTTCAACAGAGACCCCATTAGCCTGAGGAGAAGGCACATGGATCTATAAGTTCTCTACATCTTGTAGGAGCAAGCAGTCCCCAGTTGGAGCCAATGTTGTAACATAAATAGTTTTGATAAGTTAGATATTAATAAAAGAGGGTATAAAAGAAATGAAAAACGAAAAATAGGATAAAAGAATGAAAAGTTGAAGAGTTGAAAAAAATGAAAATAAACCCCATCAAAAGAAAAATAAGTGCACAATTTAGCAAGCTTAAGTGCCACTTGAAATAAATCATGTTTGAATCATAGAGTAAAATCATGATCAAACATGTTTAAATTTATGTTTTAGAATTAGAAAATAATTCAACCAAACTGTTTAATCTTGGTTGACATTAGAAGATAGGATAAATTACATGAAAAAGTGACCTAAGCTTTTAATCTTGGTCAATTGTATATTTGTAATAGAATAGGGTTAGGAGTTTCTTTAGGAAATAAAAGGCATGCTTGATCAAATGTGCCTTTAGAATTGTAATTGTGGTTTGATAGATTTATTTTAGTTAAAAATAAACTAATAATGTCATTAAACATGATTAGCGCCATGTAATAAGCTTTAAACTTGAGTTTTATTTTATGTCAGGAAATGATTTGATATATTTTCATTTTGCAATATCAAAATTGCACTTATAGCAACCATGATTTTCCCCACCCAAATCAATGGCAGGGAAACCTATTCACACCCCCCGGTCCCATTTCACATTAACAGGGGGAGAGGGGGGCTGAAAAGTTGTATTGCTTTTGACAAACCCCACGCAACATGGCACTTTCTCGTGATTTCACACCCCCCTCGTCCTTAACTGCTTACCATCCCCCTACTCCAAAATCCGTTATCGCTCCTCCACTTCAGCCAACAGTTAGTACATCCCCTCCCACGTATTTCCCTCCACTAATCATATTCCTCCACTTGTCCATCTATTACATGTTGCTACATTCCCATTATCATTTTCTCATTACATTCATATTTGTTACCATGCTCTCATCATTCATTAATGAATCTAAATCCTGTTTCCTAACGGTTCCATCACAACGGTAATTGACTGGGGCCTATAAAAAAAAATTGATTCATTTCATGCGGCTCCCCTAACTACTTTGATCATTGTTTTAAATTGCAGGTATTGTTCAGAATTTTCGCACTCCTACTGTTAGCACCTATCAGATTTTGGCAAATTCAGAGGCCAGATACCCTTGACATAGATTTATTTGTTTATCTAGGTACCTGTTAAAGCCAAAATTTGTCCTCTAATATTATTTCTCTTTCAAAATCCACATTCATGGCACCAAAGGGAAAAGCCTAGTCTTCTAGCAGTAAATCTAAAACTGATGACAGCCCTAAGACTTCTTCTTCCCTAGACCTACATCATATGCCATTAGCTGACCAATACTTTAAGATTATTAACACCGAGTGTGAATTCAACTTATTTGAATTACATCACTAGTTAAATAAAAATTATCTTGATCGACAAGATGACATTAACCTTTGGGAATCTTTATTACCTATGTTTATCTCTCCTCAAACCCATTATTTCCCTAATTTGATCATATGGCGTCAAGCTTAGTATAATCTGCTTCAAAGAATCATTGTGGCTCAAAATGGAGACATTCTAGTCTCCATTACGCTAGAAACCATAAACCAGATGATGTTAATTCCTCGGAATGATTCCCTTAGCCATTTTTTTGCAGTTGTTCTAATGGACCTATATAATAAGTTAACATTTCCTCATAGAGCTCAATTTTTTTATATTTTTCTCCCATAAGACTCTCAGCTTCCTAAGAAAAATACCCCTTAGCCAGTTTTTGTGTTCCATGAAAAAGCCAAGAAGATAATTTCCCAAGTTTCTTTCCTTTGATAATATCCATCAAACTAGTGGGTAGATTAGCCTATCTTAGGCTTTCTATCCGTTTTCTCTACTGAGCACAAGCCAACATTCATGTATAATTTTAGCCAATTTTTGGCTGATAATATGCATGAATAGATGATTAAAATTACTACTAAAGGAATATTCAATTATGCATCTATTCTAGTCTACATGTTTCTTTTTCAGCAAGGAGACAAATTTCCAATAAACCTACACAAGCAAGATAATCAAGGTATCAATCAAGCAATGACACAGTGGACCTTGTTAGTTAGAAGAAACTCAAAGGAGTTTAAATTTGCAAAATTCATGACAGTTTTGTTCATACAATTGCATGGATTCTTAGCAGTCGGGATGAGCCTAGGATTAGTTCATAAAGCAAAAGTGTTTTACACTTGAGTGAATATATAAAGACTGGAGACTGGTATTTATACTAGAATTACATAGAAATAAGAGTATATGGATGTGATTTGGCTCCATACAAGTTGCAAAAGTATGTTCCAATGAGAATTTCCTCTCTGGAATATATAAGAAAGATGATAAATATGTATGAAATCCATTTTGTATCAAGTAAAATGAAGTCACAATTCAAAATCAAGACTCAAGTAGGCCCATTTATATGCACTACTAGAACAGCAGGTGATGAAGCAGATTCCATTCTCAAGCAGTTCAACTTTCAACCTAGTTTCACCTGGTCATATGATCCATTTATTATTATTTCTATTCTAGGGGTGGAAATCAAAACCACACCTTATAATTAAACCCCCAGGCAAGAAATTGAGAAATTTATGAATCAAGACAAGTGGGAGGAGAATACACTTCAAGAAGAAGAAGAGAAGACTCTGTTTACAGCTACCCTTCACACTCTTGTACCTCAAGACAAATAGGGGAAAAGATAAAGACAAGAACCCTCATCTCCATCTTGTACAAAAATAAGTGCTCAAGAATTTATTATTCAGCATAAGAAGCAGAAGGCATAGCTCCCAGATGTGACCATTAAAACTTGGGAAGAGTAGCAGATTATTGTTATGAGTGGTTTGTAGTTTTCTACAGGGTCAGAAGAACACCTCCCTGACACCCCATCCTCTTCGGCCTCACAAAATCCTTCAGACAAGTCACAAATAGTAGAATTGGGTGAACTAGATGACCCCAATACCTTCAGCAAGTTTTTGCAGATTAAGAAAAAGAATGAAACCCTAAAGGCAAGCACCTATGCTTAGTTTTGGAAGAAGACTTCTACCTCCCAATACATGTTGTTAACAACATTTGACAGTGAAAAAGGAAATATTCAAATGGCATTCTTACAGGCTCAAGTGCCATCTCCAAAAACTTCTACAGATTATAAGAAAACCATTTTCCCATTTGATACAAAATTAATACATCCTATTGATCAAATGGATATGCATAGACAGTCTAGAGAAATGATTTTCTCCACCATCAAAAATAATGCCATAGAGCTTTCAAAGTAAATGACATCTCTCTCAACTTTCAAAATTCAGTTGAAATTGGAGAAGATTTCTTCATTAGCAAAGGACACCAGAATTAAAACACAGGAATATTTGGTAATTAAGTTGAGATATGATCCCGGTGATTTCAAAGTAATGGAAGAGATCATCAAGAAGAAGAATTTAGATATTACAGCAATTAGAAACATTTGAATTTGCCTTATATAGAAGATCCATTGGCAAAGGAGATTGAATAAAGTGAACAACATAAGGAAGACATGCTCAAACTGATCATTGAGAAAAATATACAAATGAAGGAGATGGAGGAGATTGAGAAACTCCTTAAATAAAAAGAAGAAGTTTCACAGTTAATTACAACTCCAGTGAAAGGCATACCCATCACAGTTGCAAATACAACAAGAGATTCAACATCAACACCTGATGATTTAAATAAAGTTGTGGAAGACTTGTCTCTTCAGAGATAGCAAAATTATAAGCTCCAGCAAAAGCTAAAACATGTAGAATCTCAAAAGATTAAAAATGATTTTGTTTTGGTAGAAGATATGCATAAATCTCACCAACTAGACAAGAAGATTGACCAATTGGAAAATCAGCCATTAATGGCTCACACCTTGGCCCAAGCCAAGGATAGGATTTGGGTAGATATCAATCATGCCATAATTGAGGTTTGGCCATTTATCTAGATTATATTCGAGCAAGAAGACTTAATCGATAGATGCAGAACATCTATTGAATAGTTCAGAATAGCATTCTGGCAAAAACTAGCAGAGACCACTTCCATGATCAGAATCTTCAATTCAAATACTAGATCAGAACTAGAACAGATTCAAATTGTAGATAGAATAGAGACCATTCTGGAGATCGAAAAGGTGTTACAGAAAAGGAATTTAATGACTCCATTGGAGACTAAGTCCCAAGCTCTAGAAAATTTGTCCAAATATTTCACACTAAATTCAATTTACTAAATCAAAGAGGATTGCCAGGGCTGGTAGCACCAAATGATAGACTAATCAGCTTGGAATATTATTATGAGAAGCTTTACGACATTCCCACATATACATCAAATTTTTCAAGTATTAAGGGACATGTCACGGGAAAATCATTTATTGAAGCATTAGAGTTTGATTTAACTATCAAACATGAAATCAAACATTTCTTCATCAACAAGACAACTTTTGAGAAATATACTGAGGTTGATGAAGTATATAGAAAGCTAATAAATATTTATATACCAACTGATGAAAGATGGGATGAGTTATTTGAGTAAAAAGGTTATATCTCCAACAAACAGAGAGCAAGACAACATTTTGGGGGGCCAAGTCATCAACAACTTCCTCGAAGATAGTGCCAGTAGCTCAACAATTTAAGTAGATCTATATTTTTGTACTATTTTTGTAAATTATTTTAGATGTTTCTAGATTCTTATATTTTTGTGTAAATAAATAGTAACTTGATGTATTAAGGGTTGAACCTCCTTGCATGAGTTTTTCTAAAGTAAAATTGTATCATACTGAATTCACTTCACATTAATGAAAGGATTATGGATTTTCTTCAAACAACTTGTTTCTTTGTGTAGGTTTTAACCCCGTACAGAAATTACCTGCATATGAATTCTAAAACACATAAAATAAATAATGCGAAAGGATAACACATAAAACACATATACACAGAGATTTGCCCCTTGATCCCAAAATTGGGACTACTAGCTTGATTTTTCATTATGTTCCTTTCAATGTTATAATACATATTTATACATGCCAAAGCATCCAATACCACGGACCAAACCATCATGTCTAATACCGTGGACCGAAAACCATCGCATCCAAAAACATGTGTGAAAATCATGCACAAAACCATAGGTGAGTCCGCCCATCCAAACATAGGGTCCAAAACCAAAATTTTCCGAGGTGTTACCCTAGACCCCATAAAGTAGGGTTACAGGTATGCCTCAAACCTCCTATGACCCCCTCCTCCCCCCCGCTACACAATCAGTGCAACAAAGGGGGGGCTCCGTGCCCCTTCGGTTAACTATGTGGGCTAGTCATGGAAAGAATATAACACAACCCAGCATTCTCCCACTTGTTGTTTTCTATCCACAGGGGGCCACAAGAGAGCTTAGTCATTTTTCCAGCCCTAAAATGCCCATTGTCTCTCTACACCAAGAGAACTTCTCAGAGCTTACAGATTTTGTCAATGCATCTGCAGTATTCTTCAAAGTGTCCACCTTTACCAGCAACACCTTTTTGTCTTCTATCATATCCCTCACAAAGTGATACTGAACATCAATGTGCTTTGTCTTTGAATGATAAGCAGGGTTCTTTGCCAAGAAAATTGCACTTTGGCTGTCACAGTCTATCCTGATAGCTCCCTGTACTAACCCCATACTTGAACACAATCTCTGCAACCAAACTGCTTCCTTGCTTGCATGAGTGGCTGCCATGTATTCTGCCTCTGTAGTTGATAGTGCCACTACAGATGTTTTCTTACTCATCCAACTAACTGCACCTCCAAATAGGTTAAACACATACCCACTTGTAGATCTTCTCTGATCCAGAATCTCCAGCCCAGTTATGCATCACAAAGCCAAGCGAAAATATCCCAAATGCATGTTCCAATCTGCATCTTCCCTTGGTAGCACAAACCATAAAATCACTAGTGCCACGCAAAATAAACCTTGAAAAACCGCCTTTCACTGTTGTTCTAGTGCTCCTCCCTGGTTTTGAACATAAAACCTGTTCAATACTCCACTACTGCATGTGCATGTTCTGGTCTAGTACAGATCCATTGCATACATCAAGCCTACCCGACTGCACTTGCATATGGAACACCGGACATGTCCATCTTCCTCTTCTTGTGCCTTGGGACACTGTTCAGCAGATAACCTCACACCTACAGGAATAGGAACCTTCATCGGTTTACTATCCTTCATATTAAACCTCTGCAATATTGTCTCGACATACTTCCTCTGGTTTAACCAAGGCTTCCTCTTTGCCCGATCTCTTTTAATTTCCATGCCCAAAATATAGTTTGCAGCACCGAGATCTTTCATGTCGAATTTGGAGGACAATTGGGTGTTCAAATCCTGGATAATTTCTTTGTCATTTCCAACCAACAACATATCATCCACATACAAGACCAGATAAATAACACAGTCACCAATTAATTTAAAAT
>APFE030176024.1:307958-324383 GCA_000404065.3 Pinus taeda
TTCATCTGAGGTGGTTTTTTCCTCTACAGAAGGAGCATCATCAAATCCCTTTCCTTTATCAGGAGCTTTAGATTTACAGTCCCTTTTGTAGTGCCCTTCCTTTCTGCATTTTCAGCACACCACCTTTACAGGGTTTCCTGGAGATTTAGATCTCCCTCTAGATTTAGATCTCCCTCTCAATGACTTATTTTTGTTTCTGTTATGGGACCGTCCTTGATCCAGATTTCACCTGGGAGACTGTTAAGCCTCTTAAGTGGGAAAAGGCCCAAGCCTAAAAGCAACATTTTTTCTTCATTGCCAATAACCTCATATCCCAGTATTGTTTTCTTTAGAAGTAGTAATAATAATGTGTTAGTAATTGTGTGGTTTCACAGAACTGATGGCCCTAGTGTGGTTGTTGGGATACTATCTAGTTGAGGTGAGCAACATGGAGCACTGTGTAAAGAGTTTCTCTGGTAATATTATGCCACTACAATGGTAAAATGTGGTATTTATAAATGTTTTGGAATTATAAGCATTGAGCCTAGCTAACTCAATGGAGTGGTGTTGTTAGAATTAGATACTCTAACAAATCATGCAGGTAAATCCAAAACAATTAAATCAGAAAGATGTTGTAAATGTACTATGTGGTGGGTAATAAGGTGGGAGTGCACCAACTATTAACTTTGTGCAACAGTGACACTGAAAATTAAAAGAGCAACAACAACTATTATGATGGACAGCTAGTAAAAGTTTGTCGGAGTTTATGGAATAGACTCACTAGTATGTTGTATTATGAGTCACACATTTTAATTGTAAGCAGTGGTATTAGAGTGGTCTTTACATGTATGTGAATTGCAGTGTGAACAATAGAACCTGCAGTGACATAGAATGAAAGAGCAATGTACGAGACCATGGTCAACAATTCCAAGAGAGTGGAAATCATGTATGAAACTCTACATAAAGAGACAGAGGAAAAGGAGTGATTGCAGCTTCAGTTGCAAGCCACAGAGAAGGCCATGGAAGAATTGAAGCAAAACAAACATAATCTTCAAACAGAGAACGATGAATTGAAGATGCGTCTACATGAAGAGAAAGAGGAAAAACAAAATTTTCTACAACAGCTGCAAGCAAAGGACGAGGCCTTGGAAAAGCTGCAGCGTGATTCATGTGAGGTAAAAATTAGTTCTCCATCTTCATGTATGTTTCCTGATGATGATTTCACTATGTTTGAAAATCACACCATAGGAATTGGCTCCAAATTGTTGAAGAGAATGGGGTATGAAGGAAAAGGCTTGGGCGTTAATGGTTAAGGCATTGTTAACCCCATCAAAGTAGAGGAATTACCCCGTCAAGCAGGACTTGGCTATGTCAGTAAAGAAGTTGGAGAATGCTCAAAGGTGTCAGAGTCGTCCAAGACATTGTCGAGGAAAGAGAATGATGGGGAAGCATCCCCATCATCCCATGGCAGTTTCCATCACAGGGAGAGAGCTAAGGCAAGCTCTCCTCAACATGCTGACATCAAAAACATCAAAGGAAGGTATAATCACTTTCGATCTTCGAATGTTCATTTTGATTATGATCATGTTTTTAAAAATGAACAAAGACAAAGGCATTGAAAACCATGCACTTTTTGTGGTTTACCTAACCATACCTTTTCCAAGTGTTGGAAAAGAATGGCAGCACTCATGAGGCATGAAAAACCCTCTCAACAGCATGAGAAGAAGCAGGTTAAGCAGATATGGAGGAAGAAAACATACTGCAATCATCTCAACAAAAATGGCCATCAGAGAGCCACTTGCTGGAAGCTCCATCCAGAGCAGACATAAAGACAAAGTATCGGTGCATGAACCAGGAAGAGCAGATGTTCGACAAGCAAAACCGCCACAAGGAGGTGACCCATTCACATTGATCAATGAAAGTGTAAAAGTGATGGCATGTTTTCCATCAATTGGTCAGCAACAATGATGTCTGGTCATGTTTTGAGTCGTATTTTGAGTTGCATGTTAAAACTCTGAAAGTGATGTTATGTTTCCATCACTTTGTCAAAACAATAGTGTCTGGCCTTATGAATGTAAATCATGTGTTTCAGTGATGAGGTGTTTTCCATCACTTTTTGAAGCAACTATGATGAGTTGGCCTTGTTTTCATAGTTGGGGTATTACATCCATCTTGTTGTAAACTTGACCACTGAGTATGTGTTATAAACTCGTGGAAAGTATGGGATGTTTCGGACTTTAGTTTGGTCATGTCATTCAAAGCATGTCATTTGCAAGTAATGTACTACAGGTTGCAGATGTAGCAGGTGTTGGCTCATCGCTTAAGGCTCCGAAGGACAAAGGTGAAGGAGATGGAAGCAGGACCTTTTCAGGACGCTTGTGATGCAGATAAGGTACAGGGAAAGATGCAGATTATTGTTCATGCTTTTGGAGGACCAAAAGCTCCTCAGTGGGGAGGATTGATCCAAGAGGATCTTGAGGCTCTAAGGGAATGGAAAAGGCTTGAAATTTAGAATGGCAGAAAGGAGAATATGGTGGCATCAGTTGAGAGAGCTCGGCTTCCTGATCGTGGTGGCGTGAACAGTTCGTCAATCTGAGCTCGTATGTGAAAGATAAAGCTCTTCAATGTTCTGACATGGCAGAGGAAGTAGAGCCCACAGTGCGCCACATGACATTCCAATCAGCGCATAGGACCCACATGATAATCTTCAAATCTTGACACTTGGCTTTTCCCAATAACCTCCTAATCCTACACAAGAGCCAAATTAACAATTGGCTATAACTATAATTTTATATAGTTATTAATTTACCTATATAATAAAAATTAAAATATAACCAAAACAACATATACATGTGTTGTAACCATTAAAAGTCCACATAACTGTTATCCATACCATATATTCCAACCCATATATACATTGGCATATGTTAACAAAACCCATATATTATTAAACAAACCAACGTGACAAAACCATATATATATATATTATGTACATGGAAGTAAGATATGGTTCAACGAATATATGGTGCTTTGTTAAAAGGTTATTTATATACACACCATATATGGCATATCCAATATTTCAAAGAAAACAACGTATATACTATATGCATATGATGGTGGGCCAGCCCTTGGGGCACGGACACAACCCAAATGTGTATCATATAAACCGTCATATGCCATAAAGCCAATGGTGAGATATTATATGGATGCCATATATAACACAAGCGTCGGTCAATGAGGGTGCATTGGAGGCTTGGCCATGTGGTGCAAACACCATACCATTAAAGCGTCGGATTATGTGTTCATATAAAGTTGGTTGGGATGGGGATGAGTGTGGTCCCGTGAAGTACAGGCCCACTTCCCAACAATGAGATAAAAAAATAATATATGGATTATATATAAGGTATGTGGTTGGGATTTTTGTTGTTTGGGTGTTGGTTGGGTTTTTCAAACATGGTAAAAGGAAATTTGTTTGAGGAGTACAATTTGACCTTTTAACCTCCTCCATATTAATTTAATGCCTTTGCCAATCCACCCAAACCAACTTCTTGGTAACTCTACCAAGAATATTATATAAACTCAGTGATTTTTCTAGAACATGGAGGATAAATATTGCATGAATTTCGAGACAAGAGCTAGCACGCAAATCAAGGTAGTTTAATAATTTTTTAATGTAGGGATTATGAGTTTTGCAGGAGGGAAAAATTTTCAACTTCTCAAAAATTGACCAATTTTATATGGATTTTACATCTCTTGTCGCCACGAACATGATGGCACTATCCATTTTTCAATCTGAGTTCTGCATCTTCCATTCATTTCCAGAATGCACGTGGAACCATGATTTCAGCGAGCAGGTAGCGGAACCATGAGCCATGAAATTTTCCCAAGGAGGTAAAATTTCACTTTGTTAGAATATGGTCGAGTTTATCCTTGTTTTTCATGGTTTTTCGCAAGGATCCTAATGGTGAAATAAGATTTGACATCTGAGTAGTGGATTTTCAGCTCATCCCTAAAACAAAATTTTTGAGGAATCCTGAAGGAATCTAAAAGATTCCTTGTGCTCCGAATTTTCAAATTCTAAGAATTCAGATTTTGGGCAATCGTTTCAGCACTAATCGACACCACAAATCTGATGGTTTATTCGGATTTGTCTTTCTCTCATTTATTATTTCGGTCACTTTTCTAAGTGCCAGTGCAAATGTTCATCTTCATGTGCGAACAGTCTTCTTCTTGCCATCGATGCTATGAGATCAATGTTTCAGCAAGCTTCAGCACTTTGACAACCTTTGCTTCAGATGGCCTTGGTTGTGAGGTATATGATTCGTCATGTTCATCTACTTCTTATTTTTGCATTATGTTGTACAGATCCACGATTGATGATTGATGCAAGATCTTGTTTATTACATGTTGTCATGATTCCTTGCTTGAATTGATGCAGAATCTTTCTATGTGATGTACTTTCTGTCATAACTCTTTATGTTGTGCTTCGAGATCCCTTGTTGTATGTTGTTGGGATACTCTTGTTGTCATCATGCATGTGTTTTGTTTTGACATCCCTTTTGTGCCATGTTGGCAGGATGCACACCATGCTTGTTTTGTGTCATACTAATAGGAGGCTTTTGATTAAGAGTTCTAGTTGCAGAACATCTTTTAGAGCCACTCCTGCATGAGGGCATTCTTCCTTGTATGATCGAGACATCATCTCTGTGTACATCATCTTTATTTACAACACATAATGCAGCGGCCTACACCATCATGACACCAGGGCCCGGAGGCATAGTCCCTCCTGGACGAACTCCATTATCAACAGCTTTTGTTTTCATGTGTTGATGATTGTTATGTTCCTCTTCTTTACAGTATGCAGATGGATTCCTTAATGTTCCTTTAAAAGCAATTTTAACACATCACGAAAGTAAAAGGTCTTGGGAGGGTCCTCCTTCACACCCAGACCTAGATCAGTCCTTGTACAAACAAGGCATCACCATTCTGGCTCTCCATATTTTTCCATCTGATCTTCTCCATCAGCAAGGATGAGACCATTTCTTCAAATTGCAAGGCATTTGCATTGCTACCTATTGCAATAACCAGACTATCCCACAAATCTAGTAGAGAACACAACAAACTGATGCACTTATCTTCATCTGAAATTTTAATATCAACAAATGCTAACTGAATTACCATAGTATTAAATGCATTCATATGCTCTGTCACCGAGTCTCCATCTTTCATCCTCAGGTTATACAGCTTTTTCCACAGGAAGAGTTTATTCACCAGAGACTTAGATTGTTACGAAGTCCCTAACTTGTCCAACAAAGCCTTCATCGTAGCTTCCCCTTATACATTCAGCAATACTGAATCTGAGACACACAATCGTATTGTGCTCTTTTCCTTTTGATCCAACTTCTTCCATTCTTCATCAGACACTCTCGTTGTTTTAGTACCCGGATCTATCGTGATCCACTAATCTTTATCCACCAACAGATCCTCCATCTTGAGTTTCCACAACCCAAAACTCTGACCATTAAATTTCTCGATCTCTATCTTTCCACTGCTCGCTATATTCTTTCACCAATAGAACTGATCTTGCAGATCTCCCACTGAACAAGGTCTACCACAGGCTTGAATGAAACCCCTCAACAATAAAGGCATCCCCTTGAAGCCAAAACAGCTCTGATACCAAATGTAGTTTTTAACCCCATACAGAAATTACCTGCACGAATTATAAAACACAAAAAATAAACAATGCGAGAGCATAACACATAAAACACATATACATAGATATTTCCCCCGGATCCCAAAACCGGGACTACCAATTTGATTTTTCATTATGTTCCTTTCAATGTTGCAATACATATTTATACATGCCAAAGCATCCAATACCATGGACCAAAAACCATCACATCTAATACCATGGACTGAAAACCATCACATCCAAAAACAGGTGTGAAAATCATGCACAAAACCATAGGTGGGTCCGCCCATCCTAACATAGGGTCCAAAACCAAAATTTTCTAGGGCGCTGCCCTGAACCCCATAAAGTGGGGTTACGAGTGTGCCTCAAACCCCCTATGATCCCCACCCCCCACCCACTACACAATCAGCATTAAGAAGGGGAGCTCCGCCCCCCCTTTAACCCCCCGGTTAGCTACGTGGGCTAGTCGTGGAAAGAATATAACACAACCCAACACTTTGTGAGTTTGTCTTAATGTTTTCACTTCATTTTTGTTATTCTACATGTATTTAATTTTTGTGAAGATAATTAGGTAAGAGAAAATTGAATATATGTCTATCTTAAAGCCCCATGAAGTTATAATCTATTTTAGGGAATATTTTATTAGATTATCTATCTTTATAAGCTCCTCTACATTTATAAATTGTCAACCATCTTCATAAGGTTAAACATATTTTGTTGGGTTGTAAACATTGTTTACTTGCATGCTTCCATATATTTAACTAAAAATTCAGTCTGGATATTTAGGAAATCATAGCTTCTTAAAATTTGCCTTTCCATACACTATAAATCAAATTATTGTTCAGAGGTAAAGAATCATCCCTTTCATAGTATGCAGTACTAATAAGGTTTAAACACATGCCTTAACCTTCTCGTCACGTTGGTCATCCAAAAAAGAATTAAAACAAACAAAATATTTTAGATGCTCTGGCATAATTAATTAACCAAGAATTATCTCAGAGGACAACATCAAATTGGCACTATTGTCGGGGACAAAAATTGAATTATTTTTCCCTGGGACAATGATAAAACTATTCCTTTAAGGTGAATAAAGGAATAGTAGGTTAAAATATTTCACTCGGAAATTTCACAAACCCAAACTGGCTCCTTCAAGACACACTAGCTCTCATTCTGACTCTGAAATTGTCTCTCCATTAGCTGACCTAGAGAGGCTAGTAAGAGAGGCCTCTTTAAGAAGGAGACTTGAGGGTTCTTCCTCTTTTTTTGTCCCTTTACAACCTAAGGATATTTCAGCCTCTGATCCCTTTAGGTCTGTAGCATCTCCATTATATTTTGTTGACTTAACACCTAGGGTTTTAGAACTACTATCCAAAGGAGTTGATCTACATTCAGCTCGTTTAGTCCATTCATTGGAGTCATATAAAATTCTTGAAATACTATCAGATTCACCCAAGTCAGAAGAAGAATTGGATGCACATTTACCTGAGTTAAAACCTACTGATTTTATCTCCTCCACTCATTATACTTTTCCATCTACTTCTACCCAATCTGAGGAAAGTTTTTATGTATATTCAGATCATTTGTTTGAAAACAAAGAAGAAGTTGAAACAGGGGTCCAGAAGTTGGTCATCAAAAAACCTTTTAAAACTTTAAGAGATCCTCCACCCTCTTTTCCTCCTCCACCTACTTTTACAGCTCCATCTTCACCTACACCTTCATCATCCTCTTCCTCATCATCTACCACATCTTCTACTAATTCATCTTCATCTTCAAATATGGTTACTTTTTGACCTATTCTTCAAGCTAGGTATGTTGCTTTACAGCTTCCTAATATACTCAATAATTTTCCTGATGGATATTTAAAACACCTACCAAGGTTTAATGGAGAAAATAGTTTGTCTAGTGAAGATCATTTAGCCACCTTCTTGGATTATATTGATAAATGAGCATTAAACATGAAGATGTATATATGAGACTGTTTGTTCAATCACTAGAAGGGAATGTTAGAATTTGGTTTAGACAACTAAGAGTTGATTCTATTCGAGCTTGGAATCAATTACCTACCATATTTAAGAATCAGTGTGGGGTTAAGAAGGATCATGTTTACTTTCTCACAGAATTTGAATAACTCAAAAGAAACCATTGTGAGCCAGTGGCAGATTTCATAAAAAGGTTCAATAAAATTTATCATAATATGCCACCTGACTATAAACCACCAGTGGCAGCAACCAAAGTTATATTTTCTAAAGCATTTGAAGATTATTTTGCAGCTATGCTTAGGGAAAGGACATATCATACCCTAGAAGACACGCAAACAAATGCCATAGATGTCGAAGCCAATAGGTCAACATCAGCTAAACTTAAAGCTAAGTCAGAAAAAGATGAGAAGAAAATGAAAGCCAAGGAAGAAGGTTCTTCCTCAAAAACTATAAATTAGGATCAAAATATAGATCAAATCACTTCATTACTTAGAAACCTTTCAAATAGAATTTCAAAAATAGAAGCTCAGCCTAGAACAATTTAGCACACTGCTACTAGACCTCAAACTCAATTTAGGAGAGCTCCCCAAACCCAAATCTTATGAAGACCAAATACTAATTAACAAATTCAACCTCCATTGATCATTAATGATCATAAACTTGAAGAAACTATCCCTTTGATTACTGAGGACATAAATAATCTTGATCATTCATCTGTACAAAATGATATTGTCTTTGTTCCTTTAAATCAACCTTCTCAACAAGATCAAGAGAATCACATGTTTAAAAGTATCATGCTTTTTCTGATTTTTTAATTGCCAAACTAAATAGCAAATATGACTTAAGACCTAGGTCAGGGCCTGGTAGACCTCCAAAAAATCCCATTGTAAATGAACCATAAATTAAATCTACCGAATCTCAAACAACAATAATCCAACCATTGAATCAGTCAAATGAAACAACTTTAATTGATAAAACTGCTTTAACCACTTTCAATGTTGAAAAGGAAATAGAAGAGTCAAAATACCCATTCCTTTATCTAAACTTTCAAAGAATATAGGATATAAAAATAAACTTTCAAAATGGATCCATTCATCCAGTGTTGATGCTGAAGGAGATGTAATAAGCTTACAAGATGAAAAACCTTCAGTAGTCTTTAGTCCCAGCTCAAATATGATTGATGAAAATGTACCACTTTTCTATGTAACTCTAAAAGTTAATGATTTCTTATTATATAACTGCATGTTAGATTCTGGAGCCTCCCATAATCTGATGCCAAAGGTAATCATGGACGAGCTTCAATTAGAGGTTACCCGAACTTATCATGATCTACATACTTTTGACTCCAAGAAAGTACCCTATCTTGGACTTATAAAGGATCTAATGGTCGCTTTAGCTCAAATTCTTGTTAAGAGTGTGGTATTAGACATTGTAGTCACTGGTATTCCTCCTAAATTTGGCATGTTATTATAAATATCTTTTTGTGCCAAATTAGGAAGAAGTGTTCAAATGGACATGTCTTAGGCTACCATTCCTGTATATGGGGGTGAGCATCGCAGATTATACAGAGAAGTAAGATTCATGAATATTGTTTCAAATCAAATCAAGAAATAAATTATCCCATTTATGCAATAGATCAAGACTTTGGATGTTTTGAATTATTTAGATGTTTTGAACTATCATCAAATAGCTTACAAAACACTCAGCTTAGCATTGAAAACATTGTAGAAAAACCAAAGGCCATTAAGATTGATATTTGCAAATTATGTGTTAATGGTTCTTTCTCAAAGAAAAGAGATGGAGGTCGTATTGTACTATTTTCACCAGACAAAGAGAATATAACTCAATCCTATAAGCTTGAATTTGATGTGACAAATAATGTAGCAGAGTTTGAAGCCTTCCTTCTAGGATTGGAGTTAGCCAAAAGCATTAAAGTAAAAAATCTGAATGTATTCAGTGACTCTAAGCTCATTGTCAAACAAGTTAGGAATATTTGTCAAAAAAAGCATCCTAGACTTAGATATTATAGAAATAAGGTATGGGATTCAATGGATAATTTCTTTCAAGCATTTAACATCACTTTTATTCCAAGGGATGAAAACATTCATGCGTACTCTTTAGCTTTTTCAGCTAGTTCTTTTAAAATTCCTGATCAAATACTTGTGCAATATCAAATTCAAGTTAATTATAGGCCATCAATTCATGGCAATCTTAAACATTGGAAAATATTTGACGATGATGAGCAGTTGAAATCCTTTTTGCAAGTAATTTATGAATTCTCAGCGTTACAAATTGAAGAAGAACAACTAGATAATAATGAGTCGAATAAGGAAAATAAAAATTCACCATTTGACTCAAGAATTGGTTATCATAATATCATTCAGTTATATAATAATTTCATTATTAAGGGCTTGATCCCTCTTGAAAATATATTTCTTCACAATGATGTTCCTAAAAATCCGTTATCAAATTCACCTAAAGAAAATATAGAAGAATGTAATATTGGAACTTTAGAAGAAATCAGAAATATTAAAATCTTTGCATCCTTGCCAATGGAAGTGAAAGATAAATATTTAGCTCTCCTTAAAGCGTATAAATATTTTTTTGCTTGGTCTTATAGTGAGTTGAATACATATGATACAACTCTCATTGAACATAAAATCCCTTTAAAACTAGAAGCTAAACCTTTAAAAAAAAAATTGAGAATTACTCGTGTCCTTCTCCCTACCATTGAAAAATAACTTAAAAAGCTACTTGATGCCAAGATCATAGTTCTATTGAGATATTATGATTGGGTAGTTAATTTAGTTCCAATAAGAAAGAAAAATGGTGAAATCAGACCATGTCTAGATTTCAAGAACTTAAATAAATCATCTTTGAAAGATAATTATCCATTGCCCAAGATGGACCAAATGCTTCAAAAAATTTCAGGTGCTAATAGAATTTCTATGTTAGATGGTTTTTCTAGATACAATCAGATCATGGTGGGCCCAGAAGATAGAGAAAATACAACATTCGGAACTCCTTGGGGTACATTTATGTATGCAAGTATGCCTTTCGGATTAACTAATGCTAGAGCTACCTTTAAAAGAGCTATGGATTTAGCATTTGTGAGTAGAAAAATAAATTTGTTGTCATTTATCTTGATGATTTCACTGTTTCTTCTAATTCTGATCAAAAAAATTTAAAGCACTTGAGGAACATTTTTGATAGGGGTAGGAAGTTTGGGGTTTCTCTTAATCCAAAAAAGTATTTGTTTGCAATCAAAGTAGGAAAATTGCTTGGAAATATTATTTTTAAGGAAGGAGTGGTCATTGATCCTAGAAGAGTTTCATCTATTCAAGCACTTTCATTACCAAGGAATAAGAAGTAAATTTAGGCTTTTCTTGGCAAAATCATTTTTCTAAGAAGATTTATACCTAATTATGTCGAAATAGTCAAGGATATCATTGATATGTTGACGAAAGATCATGAAGTTAAATGGAAAATTCCATCAAGATATGCTTTTGACCAGATTAAAAAAGCCATTTCAGAAGCTCCAACACTGGTCAATCCAAACTATTCTGAACCATTTAGTATCTTTTCCTTTGCCTTTGAAACTACAATAGTTGTTGTTATTTTTCAAAAGAACGAGAATGGAGACGCCTAGCCTATTCCCTTTTTAAGTAAGGTTATGAGAGATGTTGAACTCAAATATGTTATTATTGAAAAATATGCCTATTCCTTAGTAGAAGCACTGGAAACTTTTAGATTCTATGTCCTTCACTCTTCCATTATTACCTATGTCCCCAATAGCGTTGTTAAAACTAGGTTAACTCAACCTGATACTGACAGAAGAAGAGGAAGACAGATTATTAAGATATTGGAATTTGATCTCATCATAAAAACTACAAAATTAGTAAAGGGTCAAGGCTTGGCTAAACTCTTAGCTGAGTCAAATTGTAAAGTCTTGGGAATAAATTGTTTTTGAAATTTCAGTAGAGAAGAATCCAAAAGAACCTTCTCAATCTTTAGCAGAGAAGAATCCACAAGAACCTTCTCATAATTTAGCATAGAAGAATCCACAAGAACCTTCTCAATCTTCACCAGAGAAGAATCCACAAGAACATTCTCAGACTTCAACACAGAAGAATCCACAAGAACCTTCATCTTCAATCCAATCAACTCCAATTCATATTGATGAGATTTTTTTGTTATCTAAATGGTACATTGATATTGTGCATTTTCTTAGAGATTTTGAGTGTCCATCTGAATTTACAAAGGATCAATGTAAAACATTGAAGTTGAAGGTCATAAAATACTGTATTGTCAATGCAAATTTGTATTGGAAGGACCCACTTAACATCTGTTTACTTTGCTTGACAAAAAGTAAGACAGAAGGAATTGTTGATCAATTTCATTGAGGTATTTGTGGAGGACACTATGCTTGGATAGCTACAACATATAAGATTTTAAGAGTAGGATTTTATTGGCCCACATTATTTGCACAAGTAGGATCAAAGGTTAGAAGTTGTGCCCAGTGGAAAATGTTTGCTGGAAAGCATAGGTTAGCAGCACTTCCTTTAGTTCCAGTACTAGTTCAAGCACCTTTCCTACAATGGGGATTGGATTTCATTGGGAAATTCATCTAACATCAAGCAACCAACATATATGGATATTGACTGCCACATATTATTTTACCAAATGGGTAGAGGCAATTCCAATTATAAATGCAACTAACACTGTATTTATTAAATTTATTGAAGAAAATATATTATCTAGGTTTAGGTTCCCCCAACATATAGTTACAGACAATGCAGCAGCATTCAACAGTGTGAAGATGATTGAATTTTGTAAGCAATACCAAATTTTGTTGCATCATTCTACCCCTTATTATCCACAAGGAAATGGACTGGTAGAGTCCCCAAACAAAATCCTAGTTAAAGTCATTAAGAAAACACTGGAGGGCCACAAAAGGAGTTGGGACAACCATCTCATATATGCAGCGTGGGCAAATAGAATCTCTCCAAAGAGGTTAACAAGTAAATCTCCATTTCAGCTTGTGTATGTTAAGGAAGCCATATTTCCTACACATCTAGCTTTTACTGTCATGAGATTTTTACAAGAAGTAAATGAAGAACCTGATGATTTTTCTAGGAGAACCAATAAATTTATAGAACTTAATGAAAATAGAGATGAAGTTCATTATAAGCTTCTAAAATATAAAAACAAAATGAAAAGTTTGTTTGACATAAAGGCTAGAGAAAGAGATTTTAAAGAAGGATATTTAGTATTAAGATGGGATACAAGAAGGAAAGATAAAGGAAAACATGGAAAGTTTGATAATCTCTGGTTTTGACCTTTTTAGCATCGCAGAGGTTAAATGCAATAATACTTTTATCTTGTAGAACTTTGAAGGACAATATTCCTCATTGTCTGCCAATGGGAAATATTTCAAGCATTATATCCAATATTGATATTCCTTCATTCATTCATCATTTGTACATCACCAAATTGTTTTCATTTTTACATGTAGTGCATAATTGTTTTCAACATAGAACCCATTATCTTGACGAGAAGGCACATGGATCTGCAAGTTCTTTGCATCCTACAGGAGGAAGAAGTCCACAGTTGGAGCTAATGTTGTAACATAAATAGTTTTGATAAGTTGGATATTTATAAAATAGGGTATAAAAGAAATGAAAAACTAAAAATAGAATAAAAGAATGAAAATATGAAAATAGTTGAAAAAAATTAAAAGAAACCCCAACAAAAGAAAAATAAGTGCACAGGTGACCAAGCTTAAGTGCCACTTGAAATAAATCTTGTTTGAATCATATAGTAAAATCATGATCAAACATGTTTAAATTTATTTTTTAGGATTAGAAAATAATTCAATTAAATTGTTTAATCTTGGTTGACATTAGAAGATAGGATAGATTAAAGGAAAAAGTGACCGAAGAATTTAATCTTAGTCAATTATATATTTGTAATAGAATAGGGTTAGGAGTTTCTTTAGGAAATCAAAGGCATGCTTGATCAAATGTGCCTTTAGAATTAGAATTGTGCTTGGATAGATTTATTTTAGTTAAAAATAAACTAATCATGTCATTAAACATGATTAGTGCCATGTAATAAGCTTTAAACTTGAGTTTTATTTTACGTCGGGAAATGATTTGATATCTTGTCGTTTTGCAATATCAAAAGTGCACTTATTGATAGCCATGATTTTCCCTGCCCAGATCAAGGGTGGGGAAACCTATTCGCACCCCCCCCCCCCCCCGCCCCGTCCCATTTCACGTTAATGTTAAGGGGGGGGGTCTGAAAAGTGGTATTACTTTTCATGAGCCCCACGCAACGTGGCACTCTCTCATGAGTTTGCACTCCCCTTGTCCTAAATCACTTACAATCCCCCCCTCCCCCCCCCAAATCCGCTATCACTCCGCTGCTCCCACCAATGGTTAGTACATCCCCTCCCACGCATTTCCCTCCACTAATCATATTTTGCCACTTGTCCATCTGATACCCATTTCTACATTCCCATTATCATTTTCCCATTACACTCCTATCTATTACCATGCTCCCGTTATTCATTAATGAACCTAAATCTCATTTGGTAATGGCTCCATCCCAACAGTAATTGATTGACCCTTGTAAAAACACTTTGATTCATTTCTTATGGCTCCCCTAGCTACTTTTATCATTGTTTTAAATTGCGGGTATTTTTCAAAGTTTCCACACTCCTATTGTCAGCACTTATCAAAATTCAGGAAATTCAAAGCCCAGATACCATCGACATAGATTTATTTATTTATCCAGGTACTTGATAAAGCAAAATTCTATCCTCTAATATTCTTTCTCTTTCAAAATCCACAATCATGGCACCAAAGGGAAAAGCCCATTCTTCTAGCATTAAATCTAAAACTGATGAAAACCCTAAGACATATGCTACCTTAGACCTTGTTATAGCAGCTATAACCACCCTCCAAAATTTTTCCTTAGCTTCGTTTTGGGGCCTCCTTTCCAACCTTTCATAGTGCCTGTCATGCGGAAAGAGTTATTTTTGCGGACAAACCTAACCTCCCTAGGAGTCTAAGACTCTCTAGTGACAAACAAACCAAACAAGAGAAATCCTTCTCTAAACATACATTCTATGAGAAACCAAGTGTTTTCCGATCTTACCTTAGGTCCAACGCTTGTTGTAGCAGTCCAGCCTTGCTGATCCAGATGAGCTCCTCCTTCACTTTAAGACCTGCCTACACTAACAATCAAACGATTACATAACACCTGAATATTCCATAAAAACAAAGCATATTCAACATATAGACCAAGGAGTATATGAAACAATTCATTAACAACAAATCATTGAGAAGAATGGACTTATTTGTATTAAGGAAACAAAAAAGAAACCATTACAACCTGAGGCTTGGTGTTGTGCAAGTTCCTCCTAGGGTCCAGCAAGAGTTTTCCTCTACTTTGACAAGCTCACCCAATTCCAAATGAAACAAGAAAGGATGTTAATCTCTCCTCACAAGCTTACAATGGAAGTCCTAATTCCAGCAGCATCTACCCTTTGGAATGTTCAGCTTTCAACCTCCCCTCCCTTGGCCAAATGCCTGTATTTATAGTGTTCTAGAAGAAGTTATTCAGTTCCAACATCAATGGGATACTCACTCTTTTGGATGGGGTAGCTCCTCTCTTGATGGGATAAGTTCCTCTATCATAGGGATGCATGAACCATCTGGAGGCGCTCAATACACGTCAAACACTCTTCTAGAAGGCTCTAGAAGTGACCACAAGTAACTTTTTAAAGATGAAACTCACGCCTTTTGACCTTTCCAGGGGTACGCACCTATCCTTTGGCTTACAGAGCGTACAAGTACGCAGGTACAGTGTGTTTGGGATGCGTACACGCAGGCAAGGTAGAGAGAACCTGCGTACCCAGAGATAAACATGTTTTTAAGTGACTTTCTCTCTTTTTGAAGTTCGACATGAAGAGCAGAGGTATGAGGCTTGACAAGGAGGATAATATGACTATTGATGGAGCCATATTAACTGCAGATAGTCATGGTGACAAATTTCAGTGTAACAGATTGCCCCCTAAAGTACGAAGCCTGTAATAGATAAGGGTGTTATATTATATAGGAAGGGTGAAGTACTTTATCATTTCGAGGATCATCTTGTGGAGAGCCCGGTCAGAACCTGCAATTTTCAACACAAAATACATGTATGAGATCATATCATCGCTGAGGTAGGCATTCCCATACTCAGATCAAAACTTTAACTATTGGACTAACTACTCTGATACAGGAATGGTTTTATAATACATTACAATCATAGACTCGTGTAGACACAGTATGGGCGCAGCCATCTGTTTATGATTGGTCTACCACATAATGAATACAAAAATCCTCACAGCCTGGATGGTGGAAACTAGATCCAGGGTCTTCATTTCTACTGCCTGAATTGGTACGATTCTAACCATGTGAATAAATGAGTCGATGTCGAACATGGTAGAAACCACTTGATTACCAGTCAATGATGTAAACTGTTAACAAGCATGAGAGAGACCACCATTAATGTCAATGGTTCTCAAAGTACCCAGCACAATCCATGAGATCTGAATGAATGAGTCGGTGTCGAACATTTCATGGAATCCTTCGATCGCAAGTCAATGATGAAAACTGACGTCGAAGTCGAGAAACCTGCCATTGATGCATGCAGACTCCAAGGTACTAACGATTTCTAAGTCAACTCTCTAGATAATGTGCTGATGTCGATAGAAAGCGACCCGTC
>APFE030176024.1:324403-355434 GCA_000404065.3 Pinus taeda
GAAAATGAAATTCACAACTTTAAATGAACAAGTTATATTGAAATTTTGCAAAGAGACAACACAAAGGTAGGTCACTCATGAAGGTAGATTTTGCGACTGGTCCGACTCCTAAGAAGACTGACAAAACCAGAGATATCTAAGGCTTTGCAACTTCTAAACCCAAAGTCACTACAGGACCAATATAAAAATCAAAATCCTAAGGCGAAAATCTCAAGGAATTTCACTAAAACTTTCAACACTAATGGAGCAAGTGCAGGTGAAGATTTTTGATAGTCAACCAGTGGATCTGGGCAGTAAAGACTAAGAAAACCAAAATCTAAAAGGAAAAACTGATAAAAAAGGGAATTTTCTTAATTTTAACAGGGTACGCAGGCAGCCTGTTTAACCAGGTGTGTGCACACTCTGTGTACACAGGTACAGTGCGTACAAGTATGCACTGTGTCCAATGCAGAGGGTGCGTACTACTGTAAAACAAAGAAAACCTAAGTTCTAATTCAACCCTAAGCTAAGCCACCCAAAAACACAGTCAAGCAACCAAAAAGCAAAAGAAACAAGACTCTTTTCAGATCAAAGTAATGCTCAAGGGAAAAATCAATCACATCAATGGATTCCCCAGCGGAGTCGCCAATTTGTCATGCGGAAATAGTTATTTTTGCGGACAAACCTAACCTTCCTAGGAGTCTAAGACTCTCTAGTGACAAACAAACCAAACAAGAGCAATCCTTCTCTAAACATACATTATTCTATGAGAAACCAAGTGTTTTCCGATCTTACCTTAGGTCCAACGCTTGTTGTAGCAGTCCAGCCTTGCTGATCCAGATGAGCTCCTCCTTCACTTTAAGACCTGCATACACTAACAAACAAACGATTACATAACACCTGAATATTTCACAAAACAAAGCATATTCATCACATAGACCAAGGAGTACATGAAATAATTCATTAACAACAAATCATTGAGAAGAATGGACTATTTGTATTAAGGAAACAAAAAAGGAACCATTACAACCTGAGCCTTGGTGTTGTGCAAGCTCCTCCCAGGGTCCAACAAGAGATTTCCTCTACTTTGACAAGCTCACCCACTCCAATATGGCAACAAGGAAGGATAGTGATCTCTCCTCACAAGTCAACAATGGAAGTCCTAATTCCAGCAGCATTTACCCTTTAGAATGTTCAGCTTTCAACCTCCCCTCCCTCTGGCCCAATGCCTGTATTTATAGTGTTCTAGAGGAAGTTATTCAGTTCCAACATCAATGGGATACTCCCTCTTTTGGATGGGGTAGCTCCTCTCTTGATGGGATAAGTTCCTCTATCATAGGGATGCATGAACCATCTGGAGGCGCTAATACACGTCAAACACTCTTCTAGAAGGCTCTAGAATTGACCACAAGTAACTTTTTAAAGATGAAACTCGCGCCTTTTGACCTTTACAGGGGTACGCACCCATCCTTTGTCTTACAGAGCGTACAAGTACGCAGGTACAGTGTGTTTGGAATGCGTACACGCAGGCAAGGTAGAGAGAACCTGCGTACCCAGAGATAAACATGTTTTTAAGTGACTTTCGCTCTTTTTGAAGTTTGACATGAAGAGCAGAGGTATGAGGCTTGACAAGGAGGATAATATGACTATTGATGGAGCCATATTAACTGCAGATAGTCATGGTGACAAATTTCAGTGTAACAGTGCCTTTTCTTGATTCTCTTGATTTGTCAAGTACACAAGATTCAGTGTTTTTCTTGCACAAATTCGGCCTTTTGATCAAAGCTTGATGCATTCCACTGATAGGCTAATCACCCAAACTTGGTCCAGCTGCAAGCTGAGAATCTCCCCCAAGAAATTGCACAATTCAGGAGGGCAACCAGCCTTCCCTCCAAAAATTGTGCAATTCTATTTGACAGCCTCATGAACTCCAGAATTGCGCAATCCTACAAGATCTTCACCAAGAAAATTGTACAATCCTTCTCAGTATGCCTACTTAGCCTAGGAATTGTACAATCTTGGGCAGCAGTCAGTTGCTCTGCCCAAAAATTGTGAAAATATCCTTGGTAGCCAACCCAATTCCCAGCTAGAAATGTGCATTTCCTCCCAGCAGTTGAGCAGCCTCATGCATGAGCAATTGGGTTGACCAGTTCCACCTAGGACCAAGGAAATTTGACTTGCATGCATGGATTGATTTTTCCCAAAATAGAAAAAGGAAACATGCAAAATGCATCCCAAGATTCAGGGAGCTATTTTTAGTAGCCGAAGGTTACATGCAAAGTTTGTTCTAGAAACATTCCTCCAAGTGTCGCTTTTTCCTAAATTTGTGGCATGTGTGTCATGAGTTCAAACTTATTTATTTGACACATCAGATCTCATTCTTTCACATCAATATTGTATCTCTAACATCCCACGGAAAATTTAGGAATCTTTAACACATCCGGCTTAGCTATTCTTGGGTAAGTGGTCTCAACTTGTCTGTTTTAGCATTTATGTCACTTTTTGTGTTTCGCCTGTGTGAGTGTTTTTTTCCTAATTTCTTTGAATGCTTGTTGTTGTTTACATGCATACTAGCTTGTATTCACACCATTTAGTTTTCATTGTTATCTCATTGATGTCGCATGCATGAAACAGTTTCACAGGAACGATTGCCAATTCGGTGACTTGCTTCACTCACATGCATGTTGATCTATTTACCGAATATTTCATTCAATGTTTGCATGCATGATCAATCACTTCTAATTTCACTTAGTGTCGTCATGCATTCACTTTCATATTTTTCTTTCAGTTGTCTGTCGGCAGGTCTGGGCAACCGTGGCCTGGACTCTGCCTCACCCAGAAAACATTGTGCAATCTGGAGAAGGAAGGCTTTGTCTTCCTCTCTAGAAATGCGCATTTCTACCCAAACACTGCCCTACAGGAATTTTTGTGCATTTTAGAGGGATAGTGACTATTGGTCCAGAAAATTACGCAATGCAGTCCCTTAGCCTGCATTCATTTCCAGCTGGAATTGTGCAATGCACAATCCCAGGAGTTAACATTCAGCCTGGATTGCACATTATGCAAATCCAGTAGCCATTCTTGCCTCCTAGATAGCCTAGATTTCCTTTTGTGTAGTAATGGCAACTAGTCACCTAGCCTCCTAGAATAAATTGCATAATATTTGCCTATCATTCCCAGGTATGTGTTATGTCATTCCCCGAATTTTCTTTGGTTTTCGCTGATAGATTTCTTGCCATGCATGTTGCTTTGTCTCTAGATCTTTTAGGTGTTCATCTGCCTCTTAGCAGTACAGGACCAATGGCCTCCAAGAAAGCAGATCAAAGGACACTGATGGAAGTGCAACTCGAGCAGCAATTGAGCAGGTGTTTTCATGTCTACCGATCTATGAAGATACCAAGTTGTTTCTAGACAAGGGCATCAAGCTGAAATGGAAAGAGGTAAATGAAGAATTTGCAAGCACTTTTCGAGAAGACCTTGAAGACTGTCAAGTGTATGTGAACATTCACAAGTCTAGCTTGTACTATATTGCATTCAGATACCCCTCATTCCCATGCGCAGACATGATACACTAGATAGTCTCAAACACTAATCCCAAGACAATGACTTTGAGCAGTGTCAACAGAATGAAACTTTCCACCTTCTGGGCATGGGATTATGATGAGATGTATCAGATGTCAAAGCCCTTGACTATCATTGAGATGCCTTTCATCTTACCCAGCAACAGTGCCAACTCCAAAGACATTCTAAAGAACTAGGTAAAGGAGTCTGCTAGATTTAGGATGACACCCAACCAGATCTATAAGACAAATATATTGCGGAAGGCGTATTAGTACTTGGTCATATTTTCATGTTGACTATGTGGCCAAGAAAGCAAGGAAACCTTCCCATAGAGTTGGGTGATCACGTTGGACCAACTGGCCAGAGAGAGCAAACCATGTAACTAGTTCGGCATGTTGGCTCATCAGCTGAAGGAACAGGTATTGAAGGCCGACAGTCACCAGGAGGTATGCAAGAAGAGATCTATATGTTCACCTACATATTAGATGTAATCTATGCCCAACAGGAGTTCCCGAGCTTGGAGTGGGCATGGTCAATGGCGGAGACTACTATGAACACATATTGCAAGTTATTGTCCAAATGTACCCTCAGAGGAGTAATCACATGGTTGTCTGATCATTTTTTCACCCCAATCTACAAGATGATCTTTGAACAAGATCCACCCTGCATGTCGAAGGAAGCAATGGAAGCACTGATAGACATTACTGATTGGTATGCCTCACCGTCCAACACCTTCATCTGAATGTTCAGCATGGATAAGCCTCTAAATGTTCTACCGAAGTTTTCCTTGGACATACTCGTCATTCAGAAAGTAGCATATCACATCTTGGTAAGATTGACAGCTAGACCGCATCAGAAGAAGAAGGAACCTTGGAAAGCTCTTCCATTGTGGATTGGGTTATATGATGTCTATAGTATCAAGCAAGCAGATGTCGAAGCAGAATTGATGAAGAAGTATCAATTTGACGTCCGAAGCGACAATCTGTATGACCCACATTGTATTGTGAAGGATCACTGCACGAGATTACAGTTCAACTGGATCCATGGGGCATTTCATTGGGCCGAGGAGGACCCATCGAGATATTTCTATTGTTTCTCCTAAACCAATGAATAGGTTGGCTTTGCTGTGGAGTGGTTAGCAAAGCAACATGAAGCAGCATCCCAGAGAGCACCAGCACCAGCAGCAGTAGTAGCAGAGGCAAGCATACCAATGTGCAACAAGGGCAAGAGGAATATTATCGATAACATGGAGTAAGAGCAAAGCTACAAGTTCCAAGCAAACCTGTTGGTAGAGAAAAAAGTTATGTTCATAGAGGCGAAGAGGCAACTGCGCAACAAGTTAATCACGCAAACGCATAGGGAGAAGAGAAGAATGGAGGAAGAAGAGAAGGATTTGCATGAGCTAAAGGAGAAACTACGAAAGGAACAATAGTTGCGCAAATAGGAGAGGGAATTACAGTAGCAATAGGTATAAAAAGGGGTGCAACATATGCAAACAGATGAAACAGCGCCAGTACAGGTAGTGGATTCATCAGAACATCAGGCAAACAGGGTGAACCATCGCAAGAGTGGTACTTCACTCATGAGATAAAGAAAGCACTTCAACAATTGGATATGGATATGGAGCAATAGGAATTGGAACAGGACATCGACCTTATGCCTCATCACCAAGAGGTCGACTTACCTGCTTCACCACATCCAGATGATGAGCAAGTCTCAAGCAACTGGGGAGCCACTTATATCCTCAGATATCAACCAAAAGAATAGATGCACAACATCTCATTCGATGAGTCTTAGCATAGAGTTATGCAGTCTCGTAGAGTGTCGACTCCGAATGATCATACATCTCTTACGCAAGTTGAAGAAAAAGTGATCATGTCTGACGTGCGCAAACATCCAGCACGCTTGACCAATGCAACTAGAGTGTATGCTCAAGCCACTAGTTCAAGTGTTCGCTTTCAGATAGCTGAGAATGAGGGAATGGATAAGTAACTACAAATTTCCAAGAAAGGAGGAGAGTTGGGGAGAGCGTCTGCCTGAGCTGAATTGAAGAAGGCAATACTAGATGAATAATTGTCCCTTGACACAATTATGTGAGCATTGAACTCCAATTTTGGCACTGTGCATAAGGTGGTCGTCCATCTCAATGGATGGTAGTAGTGATGTGTTAGAAGATTATGTATCTTGATGAACTTGCATAATGTCGTTGATTACATGCAAGCACGGACGATGAGATACAAGGGAGCCCCACTTCACTTGCGTAAGATGATGAAGACTAGCGTGGTCAAGCTCAAGGCATGTATCCAGAGTCAGATCCAGAAATATGAAGAGATCATGTAGCTCATCGCGAGCATATAGGATTCTCATGCCGTGTGTTTAAGAGTATGGATGTTGTGGTGTACGCACATGCAATCCCATCTATTGGGACTCTCACCCAGGCGAAGACAAAGGCATAGGTCTGACTAGAGCTTGACTCGTACTTCAATGAGTTGATGCGCATTGCTACCAGCCTAGACTTGTCCATCAGTGTAGAAATCATGCACAATTATGTTGTTGGTCCAAACACATTGAAGACAATGATGTACATGCTCATAGGCGCATTGGACAAAGGAGCCCAAGCAGTGTACCCGGATGCTATGGAGGCAAGAGTCAATTTCTATAAGGATGTCACCTTGGAGCACACAGACACCATCAAGAACTACCAATCTAGGTATTAGTATGTTATTGTTGATCATCACGAGGATGTTGAGGAGTTGGACTTCCATGGTTGTCTAAGTTAGAGTGATGTCTAGCATGGCTTGCTCAAGCCATTTTGTATCACATGAGTACATCTCCATTTTAATGTAACATCATGTCAAGTGTAAGTCAAGTTGTGATAGTTGGATGTAACAGTGATAGATTAGATGAAGAGTCATGAGAGTAGTTGAACTCTCACAAAGGGGAATGACAAGTTTCACCCCATCCTTTGTTATAAATAGTCCCCTCATAACTCATTGTATGGGATTTGGTCAACCAAGCTTTTGATAAGACTATCTCGGAGAGAGCTTGGACAATATTGTAACGAGCCTTGGCTTCTCCACTATGCAGAGCTAGTACATCTCTTTGGAGGAGAAGGTGGTTGTGGTTGTAACGTTCTGCTATAGGAACTAGCGATTGTACATGGATGTAATGTATGACTAGAACTTACACTTCTCAATATAACAAGAGCCAGCACGTTTTAGGCATTTTTTGTATTGTACTCTATGTTATCTGGTTTACTCTAAATGATATATGTATTGGTTTTCTTGCGCATGCATGTATAGCTATCTGTGTATGTATGTATGATTTTTTCTTAAATGTGTTGTTAGTTTAACCACCACTTTGGAATGATTGCTAACTTTCCTTCCATGTTACAATGTATCTTTGCTCGTGTGTTCCCTTCTTAGCTACGTGTTATCACAGGTTTCCAATTGGTTCACTCATCTCACCCCTCGTGTGTTAGAACCTCTCATGCACCTTCCTTGGCTCGCTACAACTGTCACACCCTTGCTACCAATAGAATTATCTTACTTGCCTCTGTGTGAAATTGCAGTCAAGGAATTACCATACGACCCACTGCTGGGACTCCTACACCAAACAACCTAAGGTCTAATTGGGACTTCTTACCAAGGAGATCCCCTGACATGTTGTCGGGTCCAACACCATCAACATTTCGAGTGCTAGAATGAGGGCCAAATGACAAGTTGTGTCCTCCCATCCTGTTTTGAACCTTTGTATATCTGTCATGGATTCTTGCACTCTTCTCCCTCCACGTTGTTTTTCGAATCATGAAGATGTCACTATCACGAGGGAGTTCTTTGATCTCTTATCCACTTACACATATGATGGTGAAGGAGAAGTGGCCTGGCCTGAGTTCTTACATGACTTTCTTTCCATGCTTCATGAGGAAGATGGGTGTTCCGACGAACAGGCCAGCTTGTTGCTTGCATACACACTTCGCTAATCTCCACTTCAATGGTTGTGTAGCCTACTAGCTGAGAGCATGCACTCACTTGAGCACTTCTGTGATCTCATTGAAGACACTTTCTATCATTTTGATCCAAACCACGTTGACCAAAAATTGTTACAACAATGGAAGGCTTCGCATGAATCAATCATGGATTTTTGGCAGTGCTTCCATGAATTATAGTTTCAAGCTCCGAAGAGCCAGATGAAATTTTTCTATCTTTGAGACCGGTTCAACTATTATGTTAAGAAATCCGCTCATCCTAAGAAGAAGTTTGAAATCAAGCCTCACTTAACATTCTTCAGTGATGGAGATGCACAATATCAAACAGAGATGGTTACTGTCACAAGTGACTGTCCACCATCCCCTCATCAAACAACTCCACCACTACAGAGTAATGTTGAGGATCATGCTCACACACATGTTTAGCTGTCAAATCCTCCCAATATCACCCCACTTAATTTTCTCACAAATTTGATTGTGGGTCCATTGAGTTGTCATATGCCTTTTGTTCCACAACCTTCATCTTCGCACTCAGTTGTTCCTCCAGATGATACTATCTTGTGTTCTTCCATTCTGAACTCTACACTTGTTGTGAATGAGGAACAAACCCCTAAAAGAGTTGGTGTTGCACAACCAACATGCGTTGTCATTCATGAAGAATATGAGTGGGAGCTTGAGCATCAGCAATTGGCAAAGGATGACTCCCTTCCATCCGTGCCTCCTCCATTCTTTCCTGACATCTTCGATGAACCTCTCATCCAAGGTTTCACATGTGTATCTTCATCCATGGATTCACCCATTGTTGATCACTTGCATGACACATTGGATGTTAGTCCATCATCCAACAACAGAGAGGATAAGTCTTTCACTGAAAATCCACTTGATCTTTCATCTGCCTTTTCCAGAAACACAGAGGATGATTTTGTCTGCTTTTCATCTACCCCTCTATTTGATTCATCAGATCATGAGGATGTCGATGAAATCATTTATTTTTCTGATCGTGGCTGTCATGATCTATTTACTCCCATATTCAACCATGATCATGTTTCTATCTAGTTGGTTTTTCGAAGCCACCAGTCTATGATGATCTATTTGACGATGAAGTTAAAGCACCCAAGACTATTGAGGCACTTCAGCTGGAGCTTATGGTTATGGCAAGCCCTCTCACTCATATGTATGCCTTGAATATCAACCTCACATACAGATCAGGCTTCCTCCACTCAAACTCCACGATCCTATCGCTCACACATTGGAGGAATATTACATTACAAGCACACGTACATGATGCAAGACGTCTGTGTTTCTTTTGTTTGTTTGCATTTGACAATCAAGATTGTGTTTATGCTTCAAAGTTGCATGCAGTGTTGCACACCACTGTGGTAAGTCCATAGACTGCTCTTCATACACTTTCCCTCACTTGTGTTCCATGGGCATTTTGAAACACGAAGTGTGGTTGTCTTGATTGTTATATCTTTCTTGCTTGTTGGTTCACGTAACTGGGTTGCTCGTGGAACAAGCCTTCACCAACATGGGTCAACCAATGTGCGATGGATGCATTAGAAATATCACTTCATGAGATCAATCCCATGCACCTTTAGTGGAGTAGGAGTAGTGTTTGCTTTCAGTTGGTTTGTTTTCTTACTTGCTTTTTTTGTTTGTTTGTTTTCTTGCTTTCTTGTTTGCTTACTATATTTTCTTTCATTTCTTCTCTTGCTTCTTCTTTGCTTTGTTGTTTGTTTATTTGCTTGTTTTGTTCATAAGTTAGTTTTGCATGAAACCATGTATGACTCTTGAAACAAGTTGGGTAAAGTACAAGAGGCCTTGTACAACTACCACTACTTGGTTATCTATCATCCTACCTCTGTATGAAGATCTTGTTACTTTTAGTCCATGATACGTCAAAGGAAAATGTGTATTGTTCGAAGTGAACCTTGGTGAAAACACAACACTTGCGCGCTAACTAGTGTCACCTACTCTAGTCAGTTGTTTTTGGGTTAACCCTTGTCATCTTAGTCAACTTGAGTAAGGTGAGGGGGAAAACCTTAACAAGCACTTCAGAGGTATAATAAACTACTTCTCTATTGGAACAACTTCTGCTCTCAATAAGTCAAGATCCCTCTTCCACCTATGAAATGAATAAGTGCTATACACAGTTATGAAAACGAAAAATGAAAAAGTGAAAAGGTTTGAGAAAATGAAAATGAATAAGGTGAAAGAAAAGAAAGGCTTTCTATGCAAAGAGGTGATGCAATTAACTTCATCAAGGTACTAACTAGGCTCGGTGGAAGTGGCGCCATGCTTGTGTTCCTATGTGACTCCAACAGGGTACTGCCTAGGCCTGCTAGCAGCGGAGTAACACCAGAGATGAAACTAAGACTCTGACGACTATACTACTTGTGCACCAATATACCCCGCAACCCCAATCGAAACAACTACGTTTCCTTGGCATGGAATGTGTGTCAATTGACCAAGAGCTTGGTAGATGTTTCATTGTACAATCAAGCTAGTGTGAAACCAAGATGAACTGAGAACTGAACAATACTTCCGGAGGTGTTAGACTTGATTTTCACAAACAAGGTCCATTGAGAGAACTGGAATAATACCAGTGTGTTGCCAAGTGTTGTAGTGGCTACAACCACCCTCCAAAATTTTGCCTTAGCTTCATTTTGGAGTCTCCCTACCAACCTTTCACAACACCTTGTCTTGATTCATCAAGTACACAATCTTTAGTGTTTTTCTTGAACAAATTCAAACTGTCGATCAAAGCTTGATGCATTCCCCTCATAGGCTAATCACTCGGACATGGTCCAGCTGTGAGCTGAGAATCTCCCCCAAGAAATTTTACAATTCTGGAGGGAAACCAGGCTTCCCTCCAAAAATTACGCAATTCTATCTGTCAACCTGCTAGGCTCCAAAACTGCGTAATCCTGCCATACAATCTTCACCTAGAAAACTGCACAATCCTTCCTAACAGGCCTCCTCAACCCAAGAATTGCACAATCCTGGGTAGCAGTTAGCTACTCTTCCCATAAATTGTGCAAATCTTCTAAGTAGCCAACCTAGCTCCCAACCATAAATGTGCATTTCCTCCAAGCAATTGAGAAGCCTCATGCATGAGTAGTTGGGTTGACCATTTCCACCTGAGACCAAGGAAATTTGACTTCCATGCATGGCATGATTTTTCTCGGAATAGCAAAAGGAAACATGCAAAAGGCATCCCATGATTCAGGGAGCTATTTTTAGCATGCGGAGGTTACATGCAAAGTTTGTTCTAGAAACTTTCCTCCAAGTGTCGCTTTTTCCTAGATTTGTGGCATGCACGTCATGAGCTCAAAATTATTTATTCGACGCATCAGATCTCATTCTTTCACATTGATCTTGGAGCTCTCACATCCCACAACACATCCAGGACTCTTCGACACATCCAGCTCAGCTATTCACGGGTAAGTGGTCTTAACTTGTCCTTTTCAGCATTTATGTTATGAAACCAGCTCACAAAAAGATAGAAAAGATAGATGAACGCCTTATAAATAAGCCTCTTCGATGGGGCAACCTCCTTTACATTACACAAATGAGAAATTCTTGGATGATTCAAATGACTAAACTTCCCTTCTATATATAGGAGTCTAAGGTGTCATAATATAATCAAGACGACGTAATAGTAATAACATAAGGGCAGAAAAATAACAATAGTGGGTTTCTATGGGGCATACTAATAACAATATGGGGACAATAGGGGCACAATAATAACAATAAGGGATACAATGACAATAGTAATGGGGGAACACTAATATTATAGGGGCATAACATACCCCTCTCCTTCTGAAAATCATTTTCCTCAATGCTTGAGTAGTTATGGATGCTTCTGTATAAAATTATCATCCTCCCATGTGGAATATTTAGCAAATAAGTTCTTCCACTTTATGAGATACTCTGAAATTGATCGATTTCGTAGTTGTCGAGTTCTTGTTTCTGTGACTGCTTCCGATTCCAATATGATATTTCCTTCCTCATCAAGTTTCGGAAATATTGTTTGAACTGGGAGCTTGTCACCTATAACCTTCTTTAAATATGAAACATGGAAAATTGGGTGCACTCGGGAAGCTGCAGGAAGCTCCAATTTGTATTCCATAGTACCAATCTTTTGTAACACCTTGTACAGACCATAATACTTTGGTGATAATTTATTATCCTTCTTAGCTTGCTTGAGGGACATTTTTTTATATGGTTGTAGTTGTGGGAATACCCAGTCACCTACATCAAAACTTCTTTCATTGCGATGTTGATATGCCTATTGTTTCATTCTATTCTGCACCAACGTCAGGTTATCCTTTAAGAGTCGAAGAACTTGTTGTTGATGCTTGATGTGATGTTCCACTACTTGAACCTTAGAATTTTCACTTAAATATGATGTGATGGATGGTGGATGATATCCATAAAGTTCCATAAATGGGGTCATTTTTGTTGTAGTATGGAAGGAAGTGTTATAACACCATTCGGCCAGAGGCAACCATTTGACCCATTGTGTATGTTTATCAGATACAAAGCAACAAAGATATCCTTACAAACATTTGTTTACTATCTCAGTTTGCCCATTAGATTGAGGATGATAAGATGAGCTATGAGCTAACTGAGTACCGAGACAAGAAAATAATTATGTTCAAACATTTCCAATAAAAATGGGATCTCTGTCGCTTACAATAATCTTTTGGTTTCCATGTAGCTTTTGAATTATTTCCATAAATACAGTATAAATTATATTGGCTTTAAATGGTGTGATAATGCACAAAAGTGTGCATACTTGGTAAGTCTATCAACTACCACCATGATGGCACTCTTTCCCTCGAACTTGGGTAAACCTGTGATAAAATCCATTGAAACCTCCTCCCAACATTGGCTTGGAATGGATAAAGGTTGTAATAAACCTGGGTTCTTAATTGTTTCAACTTTATTTTGTTGGTAAACAAAACATTCCGCCACAAAATTTTGAATATCCGATTTAAGGCCATCCCAAAAAAATTCCTTCTTAACCCTATGGAAAGTTTTTAAAAATCCTGAGTGCCCTCCTAAGGGAGAACTGTGCAATTCCATAAGAATCTTTTGTTTGAGTTGGGAATTCTTACATAGGTATAAGCGATATTTGTACCATAACAAATCATTTTTCCAGCTAAATCTATCAAATGTACTAGTTATTGTTGTATCTTTCGAATGAGTGCCCACACTTCTTCATCATTCTTCCATTCATCCCTTGCTTCGTTTATCCAATCTGGTTGGATAATAGAAATGGCACACAACAATGATTCTGCATCCTCATCCTTTCTTGAGAGTGCATCAACCACAACATTTTGCTTCCCTTTTTTGTTGATGATTTCAAAGTCATAACCCAACATCTTTGTGACCTATTTTTGTTGCTCTCCAGAGGATAATCTTTGTTCTAAAAAGTATTTAAGACTATCATGATCTGTTTTTACCTTGAAGTGTCCTCCCATTAGGTAGGGTCGCCATTTCTTAAGTGCATGTGGTATTGCTAGCATTTCCTTCTCATAAATAGCTTTGTGTCAATACTTTCCCTTGATTGGACGAATTTTGAAAGCAATGGGTCTTTCATCTTGCATTAAAACTGCACCAATTCCATTTCTTGAAGCATCACATTCCACAATAAAGGTTTTTGTGAAGTCCGGCGTAGCTAAGGCCGGTGCTTGGCACATTACCTCTTTAAGATATTCGAAGGCCTTTGTTGCTTCTGAAGTCCATGAAAATGCATCTTTCTTCAATAATGTTGTTAGAGGTGCTGCTATTCTCCCATAATTCTTAACAAACTTGCGATAATACCCTATCAACCCGATAAATCCTCACAGATGCTTTATGGATGTGGGGATTTTCCATTCCTTAATGGCTTTAATTTTGCTAGGGTCCACCTTAACACCTTCATGAGATATAATATGACCCAGATATTCCACCTCTTGTACTCCAAAGAAACATTTGGAGCTTTTTGCATATAACTGTTTCTCCTCCAATAGTTTGAGCACCCTGTCAACATGTTCAACATGATCCTTCCAACACTTGTTGTATATTAGTATATCATCAAAAAATACTAACACAAATTTTCTAAGGAAGGGTTTGAAAATGGAATTCATCAGACCTTGAAATGTATAAGGTGCATTGGTAAGGCCAAAAGGCATGACCAAAAATTCTTAATGACCCTCATGAGTTCTAAATGCTGTTTTCATAATGTCTTCAGTCTTCATTCTGATTTGATGATATCCTGAACGAAGATCCAACTTGGTGAAGTAAATTGATCCATGCAATTCATCCAGTAATTCATCAATGATAGGAATGGAAACTTATCTTTAATAGTGAGCTTGTTGAGCTCCCTATAATCCAGACACATGCGCCGTGATCCATCCTTCTTGTGCACCAATACTATTGGAGTAGAGAAATAACTTTGACTTGGTTGAATTATACCAGCCTCTAGCATTTATGCAACCATAAGTTCAATTTCACTATTTTGGGCATATGGATATCTGTAAGGACTGAGGTTTGGAGGAAAACTTCTTGGAATCAAATGAATAGCATGATCATGATCACGAATAGGTGGAAGGCCTTTGGGAGTATCAAATACCTTGCAATGAATGTCCAAGGCTTTTTGCAAATTTGGAGAAATAGATGATTTCGATGTTTGAACCTCTAGCAAAAATAATTGTGCAATTACACCCCATTTTCCTTCTTTAGAAGATTTTTCATACCATTAGAGCTGATTATATTTCTAGTTTCCCTGTACCTTAATTCAACTTCCTTTCCTTCCCAAAAAAATTTCAAGAAAAGTTCTTGAAAAATAAAAGCTATCGTACCCAAAGAATGTAGCATTGGACTCCTAGTACAACATCAGACCACCCATTGGAATAGAAAGCATTGGAATAGTCAATACATATTCTCCCATGGATAGCTTGATATTATGACACTTTCCAAAGCAATTTATAGTTCCTCCATTTGCAACCATCACTTAACACTCTGGTGCCGAATATAGGAAGAAATTCAATTCCTTGGCTACCTTACAATGAATAAAATTATGGGTACTACCCAAATCAATCAACACTATTACCTTTTTCTTCTAAATATGTCTTTCTATCTTGAGAGTTTGAGTAATGGTAATTCCTGCCAGTGCATTACAAGATATGGTCGAATTCATTTCTTCTTTTTTCAAGGTTTGTTCATGGTGTATATCACGTTCTTTTGATGTTTCTTGTTCCTTTTCTTCCTCCTCTTCAAAATATATGTAAAATAATTTCTTCTCGGCGCACTTATGACCTTTAGTGTTTTTTCTATCAAAATTGTAAAAAATATTTTAAAGCAAAAATTCCACGATGGACTATTTAAAGCAGTGAAACCCTAGAATTCAAAGCTATGATACCAAATGTTATGCAACCAGCTCACAAAATAGAAGAAGAGATAGATCAATGACTTCAAAATTATCCTTTTCGATGGGGAAACCTCCTTTACATTACACAAATGTACAATTCTTGGATGATTCAAATGACAAAACCTCCTTTCTATATATAGGAGTCTAAGGAGTCACAATATAATGAAAGTCGACATAACAATAATAATGTAAGGGCACAACAATAACAATAGTAAGGTTATATGTGGAACAATAATAAAAATATGGGGACTAGTTGGGGACAAAAATAACAATAAGGGAGATACACTGAAAATAACAATGATGGAATACACTAGTATTATAGGGACCTAACATATATCCTAAACGAAGATCCAACTTAGTGAAGTAAATTGTTCCATGTAATTCATCCAATAATTCATCAGTGACAGGAATGAGAAATTTATCTTTAATAGTGAGCTTGTTGATCTCCCTTTAATCCAGACACATGTGCCATGATCCATCCTTCTTTTGCACCAATACTATTGGAGTAGAGAAATAACTTTGATTAGGTTGAATTATACTAGCCTCTAGCATTTATGCAACCATAAGTTCAGTTTCACTATTTTAGACATAGGGATATCTGTAAGCACTAAGGTTTGGAGGAAAACTTCCTATAATCAAATGAATAACATGATCATGATCACGAATAGGTGGGAGGCATTTCAGAGTATCAAATACCTTGCAATGAATGTCCAAAACTTTTTGCAGATTTGGAGAAATAGATTATTTCGATGTTTGAACCTCTAGTGAACATAATTGTGCAATTACGCCCCACTTTTCTTTCTTTATAAGATTTTTCATGCCATTAAAGTTGATTATATTTCCTAGTTTCCCTGGGATACCCCTTAATTCAACTTCCTTTCCTTCCCAAAAAATTTTCAAGAAAAGTTCTTGAAAAATAAAAGTTATCGTACCCAAAGATTGTAAGCATTGGACTCCTAGTACAACATCAAGACCACCCATTGGAATATAAAGCATTGGAATATTCAATACATATTCTCCCATGGATAGTTTGATATTATGACACTTTTTAAAGCAATTTATAGTTCCTCCATTTGCAACCATCCCTTAACACTCTGGTGTTGTATATAGGAAGAAATTCAATTCCTTGGCTATCTTACAATGAATAAAATTATGGGTACTTCCCAAATCAATCAACACTATTACCTTTTTCTTCTAAATATGTCTTTCTATCTTGAGAGTTTGAGTAATGGTAATTCCTGCCAGTGCATTGCAAGATATGGTCGAATTCATTTCTTCTTTTTTTAAAGTTTGTTCATGGTGTATATCATGTTCTTTTGATGTTTCTTGCTCCTTTTCTTCCTCCTCTTCAAAATATATGTAAAATAATTTCTTCTTGGCGCACTTATGACCTTTAGTGTTTTTGCTATCAAAATTGTAAAAAATATTTTACACTCTTTTTTCTTCCAATTATTCTAGTCTCAACCTTGTATGTTGTGGAAGGCTATGGAGACACAACTATTCCATCTTTATAGTTGTGAGTGGTAGGCTTCCTTGTTGCCATAATTTTGTTTTCAATTTTTCTTGCCAACCTGAATGCCTTCTCCAATAAATTAGGTTCCCAAATGAGAACATCATGTTGGATGTTATCTTGTAAATTCCATATGAAAACATCAATCCTACCCTCCTCTGGAATATCATTTACCCTTATATCAATTTTTGGAAGTACTCAATGTGCTCCACTATTGAGCCCTTTTGTTTGATATTTATCAATTGGTTAAATAAGGTGTTTCTCTTTGTATCTTCATAATGTGCTATCATTTCCTCTGTAAAAATTGACCAAGTGACATTTTTTTTATGAGAGAAAAGCCATCAATACCATAAAAAATGATTGGGTTCTAAATATATTAAAGTTGCAATGCATACCTTTTCTGTGTTTTTCACATTATGGAGATCAAAATATTGCTCTATCTGTAGTATCCATATTATAGGATCCTTGCCATAAAACTTCCTCATATCGATATTTGGAATATGGTGGGCCTTCAATCCAACGTTAGATTCTATGAAATCATCATTAATATGTCTTTTGTTTTCATCATGAGTTTCCTCTACTACCTTTTCACCATTAGGAATCCTTTCTTGTAGCAACTTTGTCAAAGCTTCCATGTATTTCTTCAAATATTCCATTTTGTCTTTTAGTTTTGTTTCTATACCATCGATCTTAGCGTCCATTACTTTTTATGAGAGCACAAATAGTTGCACTTGGTCTCGTAATTTTGATATATCATGTTTCATTTCTTCCTCTTCTTCATGTGTCATAGTATAACTATCGGGTTTATTACTAGGTGTTTCCATTTTCTTTATTCAAGGCATCAATTAATGATAATTATGCTTCACTATACCCTTTGAATCACTTCAAACTAAATTGTCAAACAAAACTTATGCAAATTTTAAAAGCTACACACTTTTATTTTTTCTCTTTGTAGGAGCTCGATATTGAATCTATTGTATCTCTATAATTTCATATCTCTAAGGTCTAAAATTTCATCCTATCGTAGCCCTATGAGTCTTATTCCAACCCCACAAGTTAGAATAAAATAGGAGTCTTGAGGAAAGGGTTACACCTAATCTCCCACAATGACTTGATTATAGACTAGTTCAATAAAGCGAACTTGTACGGAGTTCCACTTGTCATTGCTTCGACTTTTTACTCTAAAATTTCTACATGAAAAACTACAGCCCTTGTAATTTCATTTTTTTTTACATAATTCCAATTTGATGCTTGAAACGAAATTTATGACAATTTTCCCTATGTCACCAATTTAAGACAAAATTTTGGAGCCTACAAAAACCCTAACTTCCCTTAATCATATCCCCGAAAATATAGAGAACCAAGATCTAAATTTTTTACACAAAGTTTACCAAGCTTTCAGTCCCACATGGTAAACATTTCAACTTTTGAAACCTCATTAAAAAAAACATTATAGTGAAAATTCCAAGGCAACCTGTTTGAAGAAGAGAAACCTTGAAACCCCAAGCTCTGATACCAAATGTTATGCAACCAACTCACAAAATAGAAGAAGAGATAGATCAACGAATTAAAAATTATCCTCTCTGAGGGGGAAAACTCCTTTATATTACACAAATGAACAATTCTTGAATGATGCAAATAAAAAAACCACTTTTCTATAAATAGGAGTTTAAGTGGTAACAATATAATCAGAGTCGACATAAAAATAATAATGTAAAGGCATAACAATAACAATAGTGGGCTTCTATGGGGCACAATAATAACAATATGGGGTCTACATGGACACAACAATAAGAATGAGGAGGCTACACTGACAATAACAATGAGGGAATACACTAGTATTATAGGGACCTAACAGTGCCACACATCGAAGGGTTCGATTGGTGTATGGTGATAAACAGACTTCAATTCAATCTTGTTTAAATATTTGGCCCCATTGAGCTGGTCCAAAAGGTCATCAATCCATGGGATTTCCAAGCAATGATCTTATTCAGCTCCTGATAGTCAGTAAAAAGTGTCCAGGTCCTGTCCTTCTTCCATATTAACATGATCGGGCTCCCATAGGGTGATGAACTTGGCTTGATGTGCCATTTCTGCAACAACTATTGAATTTGGCTCTTAATTTCATTGTTCTCTAGAACAGAGCATTGATAGATCATTTTGTTGGGTAGTGATGTTCCCGGGGTCAGATCAATGGAGTGCTTGACCTGATAGTGTAGAGGTACCCCTATGAGTGAGGTGAAGATGTTCCTGTACTCCTCCATGACCTTTTCCATTTGTTGCTCCTATGGAGAGGAGCCCTATCTAGAGGTCATTTGATGGCCATGATTATTTTCCACTTAAGCATGGGTATACCTTCCTTGGGAAAGAGAGTCTCTCATATTTTTTTTCCTTGTAAATAACCTTTTGATCCTTTGTTTGTAAATATCCTTAGATTTCCTATTAAAATCATTAGTGATCTATAATGTATTAGACCATTAGTTCTTCTTTTGCACTCACACACTAGAGGGCATATGCTTTAGATGAATTTGAACATTATTGATCTTATGACTTGAATTGCCCCTTTACTACATCCCACTTTGGTAGCCTTCAGTGTCCTAGCCTCGATGCAGAGCATTCTTCTTTGTGCTTGTGCAATGCATTAATGCAACTTGTAAATGGCTAATTAACATGTGGGAAGACTCAAAACAATATTAAGAAATAGAAAATGTATGAAATATATGAGCTTTCAACATGAGAAGTAGAATTCATACAATTATGTAGCTAAGAAGTTAAGTCCCCAGTTGTTTGAACCAACTCCAAAGCATGTAAATAAAGACAAGAAAGTGAACATTGACACCCACATACCTTTTGTTGGAAGAATAGTTTAAATGTTGTAAAGTTGAATCAGGAAATTCTTAGCCCCTTACCTCTTCATGAAATATTTAGTTTTCTTCCAAGGATAACTTGACTCTTTTAGGGCTTGTTGAGCCACTTCTTGGATCCCATACTATATCAAAATCCCTTTCTTTGTAACTAAGAGTTTGGTCACTACATAGCTTAAACTTCAACTCCAATAATTTTTTGACAAAATAACCAAAAAAATATACGAGCTAAAACAAAAAATGGTGGCCTTATTTAATTCTTCATATTGAAATTTTTTATTTATGATTTACATTGATTTTCATTTAGTTAATATTTTAAATGCAACATATATTTAAAAAAAATATAAGAATTATACATTTTTAACACACTTAAGAGAAGCTATAAATTTTATTTATTTTTAATTACTTTATCTATCTTTAAATTTGTTATAAAATTATGTTACTTCATATGGATATCAAAATATTTTATTTATGGCTAAGAGTGAGAATGAGAGCGAGTGGTATTTTTATTTATTTAGAGAATATTTTATTTTTATTTTAAAAAGTACACGCCTCAATTTGAGGTTGAGCATGGACAAAATTACACATTAGCCTCGTACTGGGATGTAAAATGCCCCTCTAGATACAAAATATTATTGAAAATTTGATATTGTACCTCTTAAACCATACTAGAAAGTCATCAAGGAAGAAATAGAATCATATATTATAAGAGAAATTTCAAATTCTACCAAATTCAAAATAAAATAAAAAACTACTAATTAGTATAGCCATAGAAACTAAATGGTCATAAATGCCTACAAGCCTCAATTCATGATTGACATCAAAACCACTTACTTCATAATACATTTTAGATTGCCAATATAAAAAAGAATCACAAAGGTTAACAAATCATTACTTTATTTTAATTATTTATATTTATAAAAATATTAATATATCATTATTAATTATAAGGATTCTTAGCCATAGAGATTCACCTACACTTGACTATGAAGATTCTTAATTTATAAAGACTTTCTTACTATCAGTCAAGACCATAGGTTACCAATACCACAAGCCCAAAAAATATAACTCATTTCTTATAACACTTGTTCATACGTCATTTTTTACTATTAGTCAAAACCATGGATTACCAATACCACATACCCAAAAAATATGACTCATTTAATATAACACTTGTTCATATATCATTTTTTTAATTACTCAATTTAATTAAAAAATAAAAAAAACCATAATTACTTTATAGAAATATCAATAAATAAATATCCATAAACAAATTAAATCGTTTCTAGTAAAATAAATAAATTCTAAATACATATTCCAAAATAAACCTACTAAAAAAACAAAAATTAAAACACATAAATTCCACCTAAATACATATTCCAAAATAAACCTACTAAAAAAAATTAAAACACATAAATTCCACCTACATAACTAACCTGTGGAAATAACATACCAAGTATTTATAATTTTTTTCTTTCGTTCTGGAAACTTCTCGCTAGATTTGTGTCTTTCGTTTGTGGAAACTTCTCGCTGAAGGCATCTAATTTGAAGAAACTTCTCGTTTGTGGAAACTTCCGAATTCTTGAGCGAAAATTCAATTCCGAGTTCTTCGATACCGCTGAGACAATTTAATATATGGACAATTTTATTCGTATCTTCGAACTTTGAAAGATAACATAATTTAATATATGGACAATTTTATTCGTATATTCGAACTTTGAAAGATGACATTCTTGAGCTGAAGGTTCCGAGAATTTGATAGTCAACCTGGAAGGGAGGATGGCACGAGATAGATAAGAATCCAGGGCACACCTCAACCTATTACTATTCGCAGAGTTCACCAATAGTGGAGAGTTCACCCATGAAAAAACTGGTGATTCCAATTGAATGTAGAGTTAATGCAAAATTTCAAAACAGTCCCAATTCATCCAGTTCACCAATAGTGGAGAGTTCACCCATAAAAAAACTGGTGATTCCAATTGAATGTAGAGTTAATGCAAATTTTCAAAACAGTCCAAATTCATCCAGCTCGGCCATCAAATCCACGGCCCTTCTCGGCACTTTCCTTTCAATGTCGTGTACAGTACTGCTCCTACATGACTTTTGGGGCGATTCCTATTTCCAATTTCATAGAAAAATAAATGCTCCCTGACATGTAAGGCAAATAGTTTTAGCTTTCTCTCTATGCTGCTAATTCTTCGCGTGCTGTGAAAGAAGACTAAAGCTATTTACCTGACATGTCAGGCAACATTTACTTTTTTATAAAATTGGAAATAAAAATTTCCGACTTTTCAGATATCCTCATCCTCATCCTCATCCTGATACGTACCCAAACCGTGGCCTTGAAAATGCTGGAACCCACCCAACCTAAACTAACTTATTTAATTTGGAACAATCGAGTCTTGATTTGCAGATACTTATTGTGAAACTCCTCGCAAATGGGGTTTATGGGCTTGAGCGCTTTTCTTGCGTCGACCCTTATTCTTATAATTAGCATAAGTTCGTTTCATCCGATTATTCATGCATTCGAACTCGAACTGAAAGTAGGTGTCCCTCGGAAGACGGAGTTCACTGAATTCGTTTCAGTTGGAACAAACATCACGGGGGGCGCGGATGAAACAAACATCACGGGATTCTGCGTGGAAGTGTTTGAAGCGGCCATCAAAACTCTCAAGTACTCCGTACATTATGATTACATCCCATTCGGAGATGGAATTACTGAGCCTAATTACGATGAGCTTGTGGGAAACATTACATTAGGGGTATTCAAATCTGGTGTTTCTATTGTTAGTAATACTCGCAGCAACTCTAAAAATAAATAAATTCTGTATCTCAAACATTGTCAGATCGTTCATGTAATCAACGTCTTTATTTCTATGAATTTCCATGCAGAAATTTGATGCAGTGGTAGGGGACGTTACCATCACAGCAACACGAGCTCAAAAAGTACTGTTTACACAGCCTATCTTAGATGCTGGTCTAGTAGCAATAGTCCGACTCAGGAACGAAGATAACATTCGTTCTGGATTTTCATTTCTGAAGCCTTTCAGCGCTGGAATGTGGTTACTAATACTCGGGTTCTTCATTACTGTAGCCTTGGTGCTCTATATTTTAGAGCGCAGAAGGAATTCAGGTAGCAGGCGATTTGGAAACATAGTATGGTAAGAAAAAACGTTAATGCCACGGCCTATCACTATCCCTAATAGTTAGAATTCCAATTATCAAAGGCAACTAACTAGAGAGGGAATCCAATACACATCCCTTAAATAATATAGCAATCTCTCGTTATGTGCAGGTTTAGTTTTTCGACTCTGATCACAAATCAGAGTAAGTTGCTCTCTTTCTAAGTTTTAACATCTCCAGTTCTCTGGTTGAACTTCTTTTCACTGTGTGAGGAACGTGTAAACTAATGAAAGTTTATGATGCGAATACTACTGAACAGATGATATTCAGACTGTAATGGGGCGCATAGTTGTTATAGCGTGGCTTTTTGTTACGGGAACTCTGTACTCGTGCTATACGGCGAATTTCTCGGCTATTCTAACAGCCCCACGTTTGGAACCAACACTTAGCGACTTCCAGAGTGTGGTGGCGAGCAGGGTTAATATTGGGTTCCAAAAAGGGTCCTTCGCGGAAACACACTTGAGAGAATACTTCAAAATTGATGGGCACAGACTAAAACCGTTAAACAAAGAAGATGAATATTTTGATGTTTTGTTTAATGGCACGGTGGGTGCCATCCTAGACGCACGTCCATACATGGAATCCCTAGTGGCAAAACATTGCAATAACCTCACCTTTGCTGGAAAATCGTTCACCACTCAAAACTGGGGATTTGTAAGTGATGCCACTGTAATTTGATTTCAGCTAAAAGCATTCAAACATCCACTACGGAACTTACTATTCATAATGTTCAGTCCTTTCTAATTTATGGTTTTTTAATCTAATCTCATTCATATCGCTTGCTTCTGTGCAGGCGTTTAGTCTCACGCATGAGAAATTGGCACAGAATATTTCTAACATAATACTCGAATTAGCAGACAATGGCACACTCGATGTTTTACGAAAAAATTGGTTGCCATATTACCATGAGGATTGCAGTGGATATACTCCGCCGGAATCCGGCCAAATTCAGGTTGCCAGTGTGTGGGGTCTTTTTGTCGTATCAGGATTGGTTACAGTTGTAGCATTATTGATTTACCTGACAAGATGGAAATGGAACGCTTCAAAAGTAGCCCCACAAACTGTTCTCCCAGGCTCATCCGCCCATGTAGAACGCTTGGAACTGTAGCATAACTATGCGGCTACGTCCACATTAATCTCTCCTTTTCTCCAACCATGTCCTTCTGTGTTGAAAGAGTTGTTTTCTCGTTGATCATGGAGCAAAGGGCCAAGTTGAAGACTACTTGCTATTATTTTAGTGTGACCATGGTATTTAATGATTGTGACCGTTTGTAATTCAATGTTTTTCTGTATAGGATAAACTTGTGTCTGATTTTTCCAATATAATATACTTGTCTCTGATTTTTCCATTAGGTTTTGACAACTTTCATGGGACTTTGATTCATTATTTAATTTATCTATCTCGATTTTATTATTTGATTTTTATGCAGAATGTTTTGTTTTTACATTTGAGTTTATATATGTTACAAGTTCATGGAATCGATATATCTGTCCTAAAGTAATATTTTAATTCATTTTAAACTCAAATTTTGATAATATGATTAATTAAAAATACATTCTAATAATATAACTAGCAATTGTCTCAAAAGGTACAAAGAGAGGCCGATAGGATTATTAAATTGAAATTGTTGAATTTTTCTAGAAGAGTTAATTGATTTGTGGAAAACCTTGTTTTCTTGCACTGAATCATTGTGCAATTACTTCTCTTTAGATGTTTTGTTTATATTTATATTACAAGGAACACATTGAGTGTCTTATTTCATTTTAGAGTAAGTTAATTACCCAAAATCAAGAGGTTTAGTTAATTACCCAAAATCAAAAAACCTCTATAGATGGCCAAGCATATACGAAGAATACATCGCTTTCATATGCAATACAAAATCCATCTTTTCTTTTCTTTGAGTAAAATTTCAAAAGCATGAACACATGCCATTTCATATGCACAATAAACCCAACTTCTGAAATTTCAATGCTTGGATACATCCCATTCATATGCTACAGTAAACCCATATTTTCCTTAAATTTCAATCCATAAACACATCCATTCATGAACCATAACAGAACCACAAAAAGAAAACCCTGACCCGTTAATACATTATCTACTCAGAGAAAGGTAAGACGAAAGGACAACACTATTTATGGATCCTCCATGTTGAAGGAGATGAGGAGTGTCCCGTGACCCATTAATGCATTGTCTTCTCAGGAGTGCGAGGTAAGACTAAAGAAAATTACTAGCTACAGATGTTTCATATCTCCATAAGACCTTGATGAATCTTCATTTATTTTGTAAATACAATAATTTGATTGCATTTTAACACTGTAAATACTAAAAATGAGCCGATAAAGAGTAGATAATCAAGAAGGAAATACTTCAATCACAGACTGGAAATCAGGAATGGTGATTATTTTATAACGACCGAATCCACCTTCTAATAAAATCTTCTTCCATTCTTTCTCTGTTATTTCCTTCCCACCAGAGCAGTGCGCCACCATTACCAGATCAAATACTAGAACTAAATTAGGATCCAGAACGGGCTTCTCTTTCTGGCCACCATTATTATTATCACCGCCTTTGTGATTAGAGTCCAACGCCACTACGTCAACAATAATGAGCTTCCCCGTCTTTGGGATCGCCTTTCTGTAGCTCTTCAGTATCTTGATACAGTCCTCATCACCCCAATCATGCATGATCCACTGATGACATCGCACAAACAAATTGTATAATCAAAACGTGCTCTCAACTCATTCTAATTGAATTACATGACAACTCAGCAAGTTCAAGACTTATCTTCATGAATATGGCATCCGCAGAGGGCACGGTTTCAAACATGTCTTCGCCCATGTGCTCTACACCTATTTACATACATTTATATGTATAAGATTGTTATGCATATATACCATTGATGAAGCAAAGGTGTTGTTAGTAACCTCGGAGATGGGGAGCAGTGGCCATGACATGAGGGAGGTCGTAGTTGATGCCTCTGATGGAAGGATAACGCTGCAGCATTGCCTCGATTAGGATTATTAAATTAGCATAAACAAAAACGAGAAATTAGCATGATGATTTGATGTTTGAAATGTCAATCAAGGCCCCACAAGCCTCTGATGTTAAATATGACATTTTTTTTTCAAGTTTGGTTGAAGATTGACTACCAACATAAGCCCAAGATCCCTGGCATATTTGTTTTTCACCATGCTTTTAAATTGCAAACTAATAATTCGTATTTCCTTTTGACACTTGTGCCTTCCATGTGATTTTTCGATATCATTATCGCTTCACTATGCAAAAGACTTAAAACTATGTGAAATAATAAACAAAAATGGTTTAACCTTCCTGCTATATCAAGAATACGACAAAACAGCTGGGGCTCCCTGCAACAAAATAAGGTAAAAATGCCATGGTGCATATATACAGGGCAATACTGAACAAATTAATCAATTAATGTTAACCCTTATTTTCTACCGGCTTAACTGTTTACTTGGGCATTCTCATCTACCTATTTACATGGGTCATCTCCATAAATATAGGTTCTGGACATTCAACTGATGGTATTGAGCAAAATAACAAATAATTAAACAAGAAATGATTGAGTTGATAGAATTTGCAGAGCGAACCAAAAATGACAGAACGATTTCTCTTTGAGAAAAGAAGAATTGCTACTCAACTTACCTAATAAAATGAATGCCACAAAGTGGTGTACAAACATCCTTTTGCACGCCTATTATTGGCATGTGTGTTGTTTCACCTGTCCAGATTCACAGCAGGCCATTCAAATACCGTGTTAGAAAGATTTGAGAGACAAAATCTTAGAAAGATTTGAGAGACAAAATCCGCATCTGCAGCAGATTTTGATGGATAAAGAAATAAGAAACAAGTGAGAGAAAAGAAAACAGATTCAGAAATCGAAGCTTCTCGTCTTATATTATCCCTCCATGGCGAACTCTTCTGTTCCCCTGTTGCAAAATTAATAAGTAGGGCAAAACCATTAAGCAAAAATTGCGAAATAAAATAGAAGCACTATCTCTACCATTAAAGCCCTTGCGATTTTTCCACTGCTTCATCGTAATAAAGAAATAATGGATTGAAACTGTTGAAAAAATTGGGTTCCATGCATAGCCATTATCTACCACGCTGCTTTTCCCTGTACAAATTTATTAGTAAAACCCATAGATATTGAAAACCAAAAGCATACCTACTTCTATCCATAAAAAAATTCGAGAATTTCATTCCAATGGATCAAGAATTTCATCTCTATCGCTCAACATAACAGCAACAAAATAAAATAGCCAGGGTAAACCATGCAAACACTCTTTTAAAAAAAACATAAATTAAATTCAAAACAGAGAAAAACACAACGAAAATAAAACACTGTAAAATCCAAAATGCATAGCCATGCAACAAAGAAAATAAACTTGAACAAGAAACAAGGCAAGCCAATAAAATACAAAGTATTGAAGAAAATAATAAAAAGACTATTTAATTAACCATAACAAATACTTTTCCAAAAAATAAAATAACAAAAATAATAATAAAATGCCATGTTAAAGAATACTTATAAGCTAATAAAATAACAAAAATAATAATAAGATGTCATGTTAAAGAATACTTGTAAGCTAAGAAATTTAACTGGAATGCAACAAACTCGATATAGATCCGTCCAAATTCAAATATCGTACTTGCTTGAATTAAAATTTAAAAAATGGTGGTAATAATGAATTGAAATTAAAGAATTCAAAATAATCTCCAAAATCAAAACAATGCAATTAACCTTTAGTTGACAAACTATGCAATTAACCTTTAGTTGACAAACTAACGATTTCACCTTCTACCAATCTCGTCATTCGCAAATTTCATCCACTGTTAATCGCCTTTGTGTAAAGCCGGTTCACATTTCTGCAATACCATGAAAATTGTGAAACCGGAGGAACATTTACTTTTTTCTTACCATGGAACCAGCAAAATTACACAATTCAGTCCTTTTAAGGAAAATATTATTTTCTTTCACCTCTTCTTTTCTGAAAATATCTTGAAATTTGCAGGGTATCCGTGGTTATTCGAAATGTGTTTGGATCAGGTCATACATCTGGCAAATTAGCTCAAACCTAAGAAATCCCTTGCCATTTCCCTCGAATATTCGTGCACATTTCGAGCCTTTGCAAATTAAAATACAATGTCTGCGAATCTTGCAGCGGCTATTACTGGTTTCTTCGCCTTTCATAAATGCCAAAAGCCAGGGAAGAAGAATAGTGCTCGCCAAAACTCAGGGAAAAAGAATAGCAATGGCAACTGTCAAGAAAAAAGTAATAAAAATATCTTCAAGAATAACATAAAAGAATTGGAAAACGCAGTAAAGCAACTGAACCAATATTTGGAAAAACAGTCACACTTCAAATCAACTGTTGAAAATGTCTCACCAATCCAATGGAACAGGATAAAAATGTGGATGATTGTTGATACATAAAAAAAGCCTATCGACCTAAATATAAACCATAAAAATCCCAGAGCAATAATCACCCCTCTTCTTTAAAAACCTTTCTTCTCTTCAAAGATATGCCAACTACAATGTTGTACATTGCAGATTCCCGGATCCGAAGTGAACACTGTAGCTGTCCCCACTCCTCCCGCAGGGAAGTTATTTTGCATTTGATAAGCGTTAACCCTCTATTAATCTAACAATAGATAAAAAATAGAAAACCAATTCAAAAAATTAACTTTGTAAATGAAATTAATTAATTAATTTTAATATTTTTAACATTACGATTAGTTCAGCCGCTTGACTTTATTCGATCATCATGTGATATTGTTTTATATGAAATAATTTTTAATTATATTCATTATTAATTTAATATTAAACTTTAGTAAATGAAAAATTAATTAATTTTAATATTTTTAACTTATGTTATTCAGCGCTTCCGCTTATTCGCACTATCATTGTATATTGATTATATGAAAATTTTAATTATTTTATTACTAATGAAATATTAAAGATTTAGAATAATAAAAAATATATTTTTACATATAAATTATTTAAATGTTAATTTTTAGTAGAGATGTTTAATTTTTAATGTAAATTAAATTTAATTATTTATAATACATAAATAATTTAAATTACTTTTAATATATTAGATAAATGGGCAATTTATTATCTGGGTGTTGAAGCACTGGAGGAAAATGGCGATTAGGGTTTCTTCGCTTCTGAGAACACAGAACTTGGACGCCGCTTTCATCTTTCAAGACTCTGCTATCTTTTTTTGGCCTGGGTTTGCATATTGTTGGCTCGATGAAAGAGTCAACACTCTCGATTTGGCACCAAAACTCGCAGATAGGGTTTTTTATGATGGGGTTTTTTCGCCAGGATGGGGATCCTGGTTGGGGCGGCCATGACAGAGAGAGGCTTTGGATCTGGTGATGTAGTTAAGTTGCAGGCGCCCTATTCTCAGGATCCCCATATGTTTGTGGCGGCCCCTCATTGGGGTGGGTGTAAGACGGTTCATGAACTCCCTCCAAGCTTTCAAGACCTGTTAAAGACTTGCGTCGTGGAGGTAATGATCTGTGATAGGACTGAGGTGGCCGATGGTGTGGGTTTTCCGCTGAAGGCCCTTATGGGCACCCCTGTGATTTTCCTCGTAGGGTTGGTAGTTGTGGAACCTCACACTCAGCGCTGGAAGGGACCTGCACGTTCCAGTTCCCACAATTTTGTCGAGCGAATGGGGCTCTGCAGGGGTGATGGCATGGGCGTCTTGCCTGTCCACGATGCTTTCCCCTATAAGGCGGCCACCAGTCACACTTTGTACATGGGGCATTTAGAATTCTGCGGACTGAGGACTACGGAAAGCGACCATTGGGGCGTCAGTCAAACTGATATTTTCCCTCGGGGCCATGTGAACATCAAAGAGGAGATTGCAAAATCCACAAGGAGGAAAACAACACCACTAATCAATGGCACTGTGTCTAGGCACTTCTTAGATTCCTTTCAGATCCAAATTTTTCATCCTACTGGTAGAACCATCATGCAATGGGTCAGTTCTTCAGATTTGGTGCAGGATCTCAAACTAGATTTAGAAAGGAGGTTTGGGCTCCCTTCAAGCCTTCAGAGACTTCTTTTTCAAGGTAAACAACTTGAAGACCTTCTTCCCCTCTCTTATTACAACATTACCAAAAATAGCTCTTTGGTGTTAACCTTTCGTTTGAGAGGAGGTGCAGGGGGACAGTCATCCTCTGCTCCTCCTTTCTCTTACAAAGATGCAGTTCACTCTGAGAATCCCAAAGCCTCGGAGGCCCTTAAACCTAAGCCTTTTTTGGTTGACAAGATAGAGGAAGTTCCCTCTATTGAAATCACCCATGAAGGTCTTGCAAACCAGCTTCAAGAATGTGCAAAAAGAGCCATCATTTGCAGATTTAATGGACTGTGGCCGCGATCTCAGGACCTCTATGCATGGATCCATGAAAATTGGACTCATCATTGTATGATTAGTTTCTGCTCAAAAGGATACTTCATAGTTCTATTTGAGAACAGTAAGCATTATGAAAAGGCTTTAGAAGAAGGCCAGTGGTTCATGGGAACTGCAGGGCTCTTCTTGACTCCTTGGTTCCCAAATTTTGATCCAGCAATTGCTTTCATTACTAGGACACCTGTATGGAGCAGACTTCCAAACTTACCTGCCCACTTATGGCATTGGGCAGTCTCTAAAGCGATAGGCAACACCTTGGGCAGTTTCCTTATGGGAGATTCCTAGCAGGCGAGTCAAGGTCTCTACACATATGCCAGAATATGTGTGGAGCTAGATTTGAGCAAAGGACTTCTAGAACAAATCAATCTCAAGATCAACGACTTTGTCTGGACCCAGACTCTGGATTATGAAAACACTGCATTCCGTTGCCACCATTGCCACCATTCAGGGCATCTGCAGAACTCCTGCCCATCTCTGCTGGAAAAAAAGAATAAGGATAACCTCTCCAAGCCCAAGTCCAAACGATGGGCTCCTCGCTCTCGACCTCCAATTGTGGATTCTGATTCCTCTAGCTCTGAAGATGAAGATAGTGATGCAGAAATGGATCGAGCCCCTCCTTCGGTGGTCCCTTCCGCTAATGGTCCGACACATTCCTCCAATTCAGCCATTGCCCAGAAGCGCATTCATTTGACCTCCTCCTATAATTCAGAAAAGGAGGGCCTCTCTGTGGAGATCCCTAATCTTCAAGTTGTTATTGTGCATTCACCCTAGGATGGTTGGGTTGAAGTCAAAAAAAGAAAAGGGAAAAAGCTTCGTGTTGAGGCTTCTGCCCATTATGGGTAGAAGTCAGTGTTTATTGCTTCCAGCCTTTTGTTGGAGCTTCTTGCTTGTTTCACTCCTTCTCCGGAACCGAGGTTGATAGTCTTATCATTTCCGGTTGCCGGTTTTCTGTCTCTCTTGATTGTACCATATCTTTGATCAATAGAATTAGTCTAAATTTAGAAAGAAAAAAAAATATATTAGATAAATTTAACTTTTTTAATGAGTTTTTTCTGGTAAGATAAAATTATATTT
>APFE030176033.1:0-26015 GCA_000404065.3 Pinus taeda
ATCATCATCATCATAAAAGTATCTCGAATGTACATATGTTGTCCAAAAATATACAAAATTGGGACTCAAATTCCCATAATCATATCCAGCATATCTAATGCCCCGGCTCAGGATGAGCGACCAAGTAGTTAACTATCGCGTTGGCTACACGTCGAAAAGTGCGAAACCAGTCACGTGGCATGCCAACCACATGACGCTGCATATCCTCCGGAAGGTCCTCTATAGCAGCCATCGGTGCTCGACAGCTTAGTCTCATCAGGTGTTGATGGACGTTATGTAGAGTCTGCTCCGTCTCAGCGGCCACCTCTTCGGCTCCTCGACCGCGTCGTCTATGCCGTGGGAGTCCATCTGGTTGTACTGGCCCAATGTATGGATCATGATCATTATATTATTCATTTGAATCTCATCAAAAATATTTTTCAAATGCATCATTATATTTGAAAAATCCAAAAAAATCATAAAATCAAAAAATTCTTACCAATCTCACCCCACGCTGCATCTGGCGGTAATGCTAGGTCAGGATCTCCTCGGAAGTCCAGCCCAGCATAGGGGTAGTCATCTACGGTGATGATCTGCTAATCCCACCAAGTGAAGAAATCATCGTCGAATGCAGTCCTAGGAACCTCCCCACCCCCTAGACGTTTCATCAGATCAGCCCACCGGCCCATGCGTGGATCGCGTGGGGTGCTGATGGAAACTGCTACCCTGGGGCGGAGTGCGAGAATCCTCTCGAAGAAGAAGGTGCACAAGATAGTCCCGTAGCCGAAGTTTTTGGTCTATCCCCTCTTAATGGAAGTGAGCTGGCTCTTCATGTTTCCCAGAAGAGGAGTACACCAGTCAAACACTATAGTGAGACAATCCACTGCCACGCTCATGTTGAGCCGTGATGCTTGATGCAGTGAGGATGATCCATTCACTTGAGGTATGGTGAACAGGATGATCCTTAGCGATAAACTCTCCACGTGTGCAATGGAGATCTGGCTCCCAACTTTCTTGGGATTTCCTGGGTAGTATATCTGTACATAGTCCTCTATGGTGAGGCTACTCCGTGTCCTGCCTCGGGACTGTACTACCTCTCCCCTTTGGGAAAGGCCTGTGATAAAATATATATCCTCCACTTCCACTCTGAGTGGCATCTGATCAATCACGAAGGCTTCCTCATCGACATTCCAATAGTCAATGAGCAATTCAAGCAGTCGCACATTGGCTTTCATGTTCGACAGTTTGAAGAATTTGAGCAAACCGCATCCTCGTAAAGCATCCAAGGGTTGAGGATCATTCATAAATTCATTATCAGCCGCTGCATGTTCTCTTTCACGCCATGTGATTGGCATCCTGAAAAGAAATTGAAGTTTCAACCGTTAGTTTTTATTAAAATTAGCTCACGGTTTATACGCGGGTTACTGTATACACAGTCGTGTATAGGGCCCACGTGTACGCGGGTTTCATATTATCAACCCGCGTATACGCTGCGGTGAAATTTTGATCAATAGTTCAACGGTGAAACATCAATGGAAAATCTTAAAAATAATTACAATGAATTGCAAGCTAAGTGTAAGGGTTACCTGGAAGACTTTGAAGAATTTGAACGGTCGAATTTGACAGACGATAAATTTGCTCCTTTTGCTCCAAATATTTTCTCTCCAACTCAAACGGTAACAATGGTGAGTCCAAAACCCTTTTTATAAGTTTTGAAAATGCAAAATTTTTTCAAAATTTCAGTTTGTTTGGTTTCATGTGACTTTTAACTTGGGATCTTGGAGTGTCGAGATTGGTTTGCTTTTCAGGACATTTTGGACATTCTTCGACTTTTTCGAGATGGTTCCATGACTGCTGACCCGTCATGGCAGGTATCATTTTTTCACTAGCATATAGGTTAGGGACATCATTTTTCCATTGCATCATGCATACTAGCCTTCATTTGTTGATACATATGCCGTAGGGTCGATCCCATCGTGTTATGGTTCGTAAGCCATCTTCACTCGCCGATTTTTTAAAATCATGACACGATGGTAGAGCCATCCTTTACATGGGCATCGTAGTTAGCACCTCACTGACATTTGTTGCCCATGCTTCTCCAATTTGAGTAGGATCAGGAGTCCTCTGTAGTCCCGCCATGACTTGTGCGTCGAAGACTCATTCCTCTTAGCTTCTTCGCTTTGTTCTGGCCCTATACCCTAGAGGCTCCTTTGTGTTGAGTTGTACTACTGCATTGCATGTTGACCATTTGCATCTTTTGGCCTAGAGCCAGCTTCACTTGGACTCGTTTTTAAGCCAAGTTTTGCCATGACATCTGCAAAATCAACCTTGCATACCTTTGACTTCTGCAACTTTACACACCTTGACCCATGGAAGGAACATACCTTTGAGTGTCACTGACCAGTTTTCGCCTCCCTGCATTGAGCATAGGAATGTTCCACTCCCAGGAACTAGATCATCTATTTCATCGACACTCGTTCTTTCCACTATACCATAGCATTCTTTTATTCTTTTTCGAGCTTAACAGAAAAAGACAAAAAAAATTAAATATTCCAAAAAGAGTAGGAACGGGATAGTATTTCTATCTATTATTGGCAGCTAAAGTCAGTTGTGTTGCCCTTGAACAAAGCACTCAAAGCAAAGTCTCCTCTGCTTGGGTGGGATTTAGTTTGACTTAGGTAAGCCTTAACCTTTATTATTGAGTCAGTTCTCCGCCAATTGGTCATCTCTTCCAATCATATGGAGGTTTCGTTCGTGCCTCCTGCATGACGAACTTATACAGATTCATCATATGCTGCCATTGTCACATTGAGTCATGCTTTTGTTCAAGGGAAGTTAGCCTGAGTCGGCCTCTCTGCGGTGTCTCTTGACTCACGTTTCAGTCAGCCATCCCAGTTGTCAGTGTCATGTCTATCATCACATCAGTTATATTGGTCCTTTACTCGTGCTGGTTTGAGAAGGTCCCCATTGACTTCTTGCTAGTGGATCTTGTCCTTATCGACGACGACATCTTGCTCTGCGGGAAGGCCTAGAGCTGCACCCTGGCCCTATTTTCATTATTGATAGGTTACCTTGTGCTCAGCATCGATCAGTATCATGGGTCTTTGACTGAGTGGTTTCCCTTGTGTTCGACGTCAGCTTACATTACCACACATTGGGATTCATGCAGTACCTTGGTTTCCATTTGACCCTATTGGTGGATACCTCGCCTCTGTGTCAGCTTTCATTATTGGTTGGTTCAGATGGTTTCTGTTGTGTGCTAGCCACATCTTGTGTACACCGGAAACGTACTTCGGTTTGGTTACTACATCTTTTTTCATCCGATTCCTTCCACATTATTGGCCTACGGGTTACACTCGCGCTAGATTGATGAAGGATGCCTTAATGCCTTCCTTCTAGCGGATATTTCCCTATCGACTCCGACTCATTGCTCTGGGGCAAAGATCTAGAGTCCATTTGGTAGTACCTTGGGGTTTGCAGTCATTGGTGATAGATCCTTCACTATCGATAGTGAGAAACCATCATTGTCTCCTGATCGATAGATTCTTACAGGTGTTCGACTCCAGCTCATTTATTCACACTTGTTGGTTTGTACTGGGTACCTTGACGCTCATTATCATTATCGGTGAGTAGTCTCGCGTTTGTTAATGGTATACATCAATGACCGGTAATCGAACAATTTCTCACATGGTCGACTTTAGATCATTTATTCCCATGGTGTAGAAATGTACCACGGTGGTCGGTGAAGACCTCAGGTTGTATCAGCATTCATTGGTTCACTTGATAGTTCCTCCTGTTGCTGCTAGTTGATACCACTCGACCTTATATGTTGCAGTCAGTCATGGCGACATTCTATATGCTGGCACCTAAGTTTGCAGTGTAGTACCATCCTTTGCCATCATGTTCAGTTGGTACCTTTTGGGATCAGTCTTTGATATCAGTGATCCATTGTATTTCTTAGCATCATTGACAGTTTTATATGTGATATTCAGATATGTACTTGTTCGATCATGATCAGATGATCCATTATGTATTTTCCAGTCATTTATACTTGTATACTTAGTGGATCCGCTTGTACTTGATATGCAGACATGCTTTGCTTTTTCTGAGCATGGGTATGCCCGCCTCAAACGGTGTTTCTTTCTGATCTCCTTTTGTGGCTTGCAGGCTGAATTCTGGTGAAGTACCCCTCGGCTTTTGGCAGATTTCCTTTCCATGTACTTGCTTAATATATTTCGGCCATCATTTACCCCTTCTGAACTCATATATTAGGGGGCATCTGTTATAGCTCCAAATCTCACTATTATGGTTTGTGATGCTGCACTCATGGCCTAGGGCAACCCCTCCTTCCAGACCGGGTCCCAAACTTAAGAAACAGTGTTTTATTCCCTGTACGCGACATTTCCCTGAGTTAAACGTGTGTATATGCGGGTCCATGTATACCCAACCCGCGTATATGTATTAAAACACTTAAAAAAATATAAAACTCCTTATTTTTGGGCGGAGATCACGGGTTTTACCTGCTGATCACCTATGACTGCCCATGGCCCCAACTGTTCCCAACCAATTCCTAACTAAAAGACTACTTTGGAATTGGTATAAAAACACATCAAAGGGAAGGCCTAAAGGAGGAGAGAAGAGAGAGAAAGGTTATTATACTGAGATTTTCCCATGACCAGGTCTGAAGACCCTTGTGCCTTCTGCACTTCCCCCATTTGTACTGGAAACCCTTGTTTCCTTGTGATTTGATGTTCATCCACTAGTTATGGCATCATGGAGTGAGTCTTGGAAGGAGATATGCTAGAGGCTTGAGGCGGGACGGATCTGGAAGGAAGCTGTGCTTCGAGCCTGCGAAAGGCTGCTCAGGTGATATTACTCCTTTTGTACATTCTATTTTTCTATAATAAAGAAACACGTCTTGGTTCCCGATATGCTTCTTCTTTATGTTTATGATGTTCGTGTTTGAATTTCATGTATGAATGGTTGTTTAAAGTTCATAACTAACTTCCTTCTTTTATAACATAAAGATGATTTTTGTATAAGTCTTTGTCCATATACTGCTGTATTATTTGGAATTGGTTGTTTTGCAGGACAAGGGAGTGAAAAGGGACTTGAAGAAGGGTTTGGACCCTTGAGGAACTACTCGAACGTAGGACCGGAGGTACGTCCTTCTTACTTTAGAATTTACTTTTGGTAGCATAATGGCTGTGTGAGTGCATGTTTCTTTGTTTAGATAACTTTCAGTCTGCTAGGGTTTCCACCCAAAAGCCCTAGGGGATCAAATCCCTCAACACTTTTGACATCAAAACAAGAAAAATGCAGGTGCCCTTCATGAAGCCAACTGTCCAGCAGCCGAAGACATCAGCTGACTATAGAAAAATAGACTTGGGGTGTTGGCCAGGGATGTTCTTCCCATTGACCATATTGAATTCCTCAAACAGGCAGGAGAGATGATCTACTCCACCTTGACAGGAAAGGCCATAGCTGCACATAAGCTGTCGAGTTCATTACATAACATTACAACTCAATAAAAATTGGAGAAGGCCTCCTCACAGGCCAAGGAAAATAGGATCAAGTCATTGGAGGACTTGGTAATTGAGCTGGGACATGATCCCAATGACATCAAGGCTATTGAGAAATTGATCAAGAAGAATAATGAGGACATTACAGCTCTTAAAAAACAACTGAAACTTCCTCATTCGAAACACCCACAAACAAAAGAGGTCTTGGAGAGTCAAACACAACACGAGGAGATAATGGACCTAGTTTCACAATTGAATGATCAACTGAAGGAAATGGAAAAGGAGTTAGATAGCTTGATACATTTAAAACAAGCTAGTCTTGATACTACCCCTACCAATGTTATCCCAAGAGGCACTACTACAGTACCATCCATCTTGGCAACATCATTAGCTCCTACAGCTCCAATGGTTACAACATTGCCAATGTCTACAACGTCTACCTCAGCAACAAGGTCAATATTACCAGCTCAACCAAGTGATGAGGCTAGTAAATTGGTCAAGGTAATGGAAGATATGTCCATTCAGACCACTAAAATTAACAAGCTGAAGGAAAAGGTAACCAGTCTAGAGACTGACTATAAGCTCGCACATATTATGCACAAAGAAGAAGTGCATAAAGCAACCTAGATGAATGAAAGAATAAAAAGATTGGAGAAGGAATTGACTTTGAAGGAACCACTTGGCCAAGCCAAGGAACAATTGTGGGTCAATATCATTGACTCTGTCAATGATATTTGGCCATCCGTCCAAGTATTTTTTTAGAAAATTGAGTTTGTGAAGGAGGCTATAAAATCCATACAAAGCGTGAAACCATAACTGGGAGACATGCCAGAGGAAGCCACTAGGATCATTCACTTCCTCAACTCCAAAACCAAGTATGAATTACAAGAGCTGGAGATACCTGACAGGATGGGTACAATACTGGAAGTAAAAAGGGTCCTCTCTAAGAGAAATTTAATTCTAGACCTGGAAGATAACGTTCAAACCATGCAACTGGCTATCGACAGATTCATGGTTAAATTTGAAGTTTTGAGGCAAAAGGGTCTGACAAATCCCTTAGTAATAAATGATAAATTAATGCCATAGTAGGGCTACAATAGAAGAATTAGAGAAGTGGCCAAAGATCAGGTAAATACTTCATCTATGAAGGGGATGCTAACTGGCAAGGTCCTATACCAAACTTTTGAGAACTTTTTTTACCTCAAGCATAAGGTAAAATACCTTTTTGTGAATAAACCCACTTTTTCCAAGTACATTGAGGCAGATAAAATTTATAGGAAAATGATAAATATCCAATTACCAGATGTAGAAACATGGGAGAAACTGAATGACTTACTATAGAAATACACAGTCAAATGTAAAAATGTACAGTAAGGGTGAAAACAACACAGTAAAAGGATAATGACAACCTAACCAGATGAAAGAGTATCAGGTAAAAGTGTATTAGTTTAATGTTTAGAGTGAAAAGAACATCCATCGTGAAGGCCAACGACAAGATAGAGAATAAAAGGCAAAATTTTAGAGCATAAAGGCAACACAACCTAATAAATAGGGGCAACATACATCAGTTGAACATCTGTCTCTATCTTCTTGCATGAAGATATTTCTTTCTCCTAGATTAATTCCCAAGATAGTTTGGGATATTTTGTAAATTATTTTTGTATAAATACTTCATAATTTGAAGTATTGTGTGTGGATTGCTATTCACTTGTAGATTTATTTTGTAGTAGAGCACTTTCTTGAGCAAAATGAAGTAATTTTTTATTTTATTTTTTTTGCAGGATTTTTTTGGGCGGAAAGTTTGCAGATCATATTTGTATGTTCTGGTGCAAAATCTATAGAATCTAATTGTATATCTGAGTTTTTAGTGAAAAAATACCCAATTTGAAAAAAAAATCAGGCAAATTTGACTCGAGATAAGGGAGATACTGTTGATTTAAAAATCAGCTGTGTTGTAGACATTTTTTGGGGTAGTGAGTTTGTAGATTAGATCTTTACATTCTAGTGCAAAATTTGTAGAATCTAATTGCAGTTCTTGGTTTTCTATGAAAAAGTACCTAATTTGAAAAAAAAAAACGGCCAAATTGGAGTCCAGATGAGGGACATATCGTTGATTTAAAAATTCGTTGCGTTGCAAACATTTTTCAGGGCGACGAGTTTGCAGATCAGATATATACATTTTGGAGCAACATTTGCAAAATCTAATTCCATATCTGGGTTCTTTGCAAAAAAATACCCAAATTCAAAAACAAAATCAGTCGAATCAGGGTCCGGATAAGGGAGATATCATTGATTTAAAAAGAGTTTTTTCAGACATTTTTTTGACAGTGGGACAGTTGCAGCATGAATCTGAAATCAGGATTTCTATCACATGGAAAGATGCAGAATGGTTGTTCCATTTTCGAAAACAGGTTATAATAGGGATTCTAAACAATATTGGCTAAATTGCAATAATTTCAAATTTTCGCCAAGTAAGTGAATTTTTTTCCCAAACCCTCTTCATGGTCGTTCTATATTTTACAGGAAAAGATAATGGTCCTACTGTTGAAGAATACATAAAAACAAAAAAGTCATTATGGGCCAAACATTGGAGATTTTGGGTAGTGGCTAATTTTTCAGATGAGGCGGCCACATGGTGGGAATTACTTAACAAAAAGAAGTGTTCCAACTTGCCCGATGAAGAATTTGAGAAAATCATTTTAGATAGATGGTCTCATGCTAGAAAACAAGATAATGAGAAACATGTGGGGTTATTTTCTACTAGTATCTGCTTATTACATGTTCATGGATATATTCAGAAGGAGAAGATCATTGTGTCTATAAATCCTAGTTGCAAGCAAAATCTTATAAATGTCATTTTGGAAAAAAAATTGCAAGTTCCACCAAAACAAATGGAGCACACACAGGTTAATAATGAGGAGGTGCAAGTTTATAAAGAGTTGAAGATTTCTATGGACAAGTATGTATTTCATTTTGATTTTTATGCTTCAGATATGGCTAATGTGGATTCTGTTTTGGGATACCCTTGGACGGAATCGATGGGTACTATCAATATTAATGTGCAGAAGAAATTCCTAAAGCTTTGGTATAAAAAGAAGAAAATTACATTATAGGATATTTCCATCAATAAATAGGTAGAGTCCAAGGAGGCTGAAGCAGAAGATGTTACAGGGTCTGACACATCAGATGATGAGCCCTTGATGGTCGAAAACCAAACAAAAACATCAAACCAAGTACAAGAAAAATAGGTAGATTCCAAGGAGGCTGAAGCAAAAACTGTTATAGGTACGAATACATCAGATGAGGACTCAGTGGTAGAAGTAATATTGGAAGATAAGAAACAACTTCAGGCACCACAATAGGTACCATCTACCAATCAGGCTCCATTAGGTGATGAATTAAAGAAAAAGACATCATTGGTTAAAACTTCAACATATCACCACCCACATCACCCCACAAGAAAACAAGCAACAAGATGGCAACGGATTAGCCACAAGGATAACAATCGCCGCATGATAGTTAGAGAGGAGCGACAATCTACATACTACACATCAACATAGAAGAGCCGCCGGGGTCAACTTCCATCTCAAGTGAGCGAGGCACAGCTAGATCGAGGGTTCACCTTTCTCTTAGATGGCTAGATGCATGTGCATGGTACCAGTGGACTACTCTTTTGAGTAGATCTTATTATTTCTTTTCTTTGTATGTTTCAGGGATGAAACATGTTAAGGGGGGTGGAATACAGTATACCTAGGGGGGATAATGTGGGGTACAGAGGGAGGTAGCCAAGGGAATAACATAATAATGATGGGCCATAGTAATAAATAAGGTGGTTAACCCGTATCATGTAAGGGACCACAAGTAGTTAGCAATAATGTAACAAGGCCATGGTATTAGATAGATGGTATTGAGGAAACCATGGTAATGACTCATGGTATTGTATGTATGAGGCCTATATAGAGGCTAGAGACTTCCCATTGAGAGATGTCAAGGATTATTGTATCAACAAGCATATGGCTTGTGGAGAGTTCTCCTTCCTTAAGGAGTGAATGTATGGTGTTGCCCTACCTCAAGGGTTTGATCAATAAAGTGAAGCAATTCTATACTTAGATCTTGTTATTTCTTGGGTTTATTTCAATTATCATATATTTCTAGGTTAGATCTATAACAAGTGGTATCAGAGCTATAAGATATTTTGATCATAAACCTAGGGGTAATTGTACCAATTTTTCAAGTCAACGGACTGGACCAAGTAATAAAGAAATTGCATTATAGGATTCACATGTTGAGCTATTACAGTGAAGTGTTTTCTTTGTCAAATTTGTTATTTCTTATGTTTTTCACAAACTTGAATGTTATCTAAAGTTGAATGAACTAACTGGAAATTTATCTAAGAATTTTTTTAAGTACACTCTGTTTTGAATAGTTGATCATTTCCATGTTTTCTTCTGATATCTAGATATGAGAATCCTTAATTTCTCTCCCATCTCGATTGACCTTTTTCACTTTTTTCATAATCCGGCCTAAGGAACCCTTAATTTATCCTTGGATCCAATTGAAAACCACTTCACCATCCAACCTTGAGATTTGAAGCAACTCTAATATCTTGCCTTGTAGACACTGTTTTTAGAACTTGATCCTGTCCTGTTTGCTTGACATTTGACCCCATAGCCCAATGGTAAAAGACACCCCTTTTTTCATCTAAGTGATCCCACCACCAAATCCAAATCAAAATCCAAGTACAATCATAGCTAGCCTAAAATAAATTAACTAAACAAAGTTAAAACATAAAGAGAGAGCCCTCTCTGAGCATTAGGAAGGATAGATCCTAATCTCCAAAGTAGGTTTTTGGTTACGTATAATCATTTCTTTCTAATCAACTCTAGAGAAATATTGGATTGATAACATATTGGCGACCATACTAGGGACTTCGATCCTCAGTGTAGTAAAACTTTAAGGAAATATTAATTCTCATCTTGTGCCCCTTAAGTTAATTTTATAGTTTATCTTAAAAGTTTCAAAAAACAATTAAAAAATTAAAATTATAGCTCCCAAAAAGACTTACTATACTAGGGCAAATCCAAATCCAAATCCTGCCACAATAGTTGATGACCATGAGAGAATTTTAAGAAAACCAAAAAAGGTAGAAACTCAAGCAAGTAGTAGCAAGTTAGTTAAAGAAAATTCACTCCCCAAGGAATTATCAACTTTAGAGGAAATTCCCTTTGATTTTTCATTTGACCTCGCATTGTTTAGAACTAAATCAGAAAATGCAATTCATAAAACTATGTTAGACCCTAATTTTATTCAATTCATTGAGTCAAAAAAGGTGCATATACATCCAGATTTAGATAAACTTGTGTTGGATACTTTTGACAAGCTCGAAGCTCTAACCTCTACATTGATAAGCCATATAGATGTTGACTACCTTCAACAAGTAGTTGTATAAACTTCCCTCACTGCTATTGCCTCTGAAATTTCTGCACAATCTTCAAATACTATAAATACACCTTCATTTACAACCACCTCACCAATAATATCCACCATAGTTCATTCCCCTAAACCACTTATTCATCAGCTTCCTATCCAACTAAACACATCAACTTCATCTAGTTTATCTCCATCTGTTTCAAGCCCTTCCTCAAGCACCACAACTTTGCTCCCTACTCAAACCAAAATCTCAGCCATGGTAGGCAGATATGCACCTTTCGTTTTACCAGCTCAGCTCCATGCCATGCCCCAAGATTATGAAAGGAAAATCTTTTTGTTCGATGCTACTGGTCAGTATACTTCCCAAAAACATGTGGACAAAATTAATAACTATTTTGAGTTGCATGAGATTGATGAATCTCATGTCCAAATGAGGTTGTTTGCCCAGACATTAACAAGAGATGTAAAGAAATGGTTCAAAGGTTTACAAACTAATCATATTATAGACTTAGGTGCTTTTCATAGATTGTTTATTAATAGATGGGAGAGAAAGAAAAACCCTCTACAAATATAAATATGATAACATTAGAAGAGCTCCTAATGAGTCAGTTCAGGATTATTGTACTAGGTTCAATAACATCTACAATGCAATCCCTGCTAATATTAAGCCTCCACTAGACCTAGCATTGATCAAATTCCCCAGTGGTTTTGACACTGATATGTCATACCAGTTAAGAGAAAGAAACCCTTAAACATTGGAACAAATGAAAAGTAATTCTGTTAGTCTAGAAGCCAATCTATTAGCTAAGAAAACTAGGATGAGAAATGAAAAAAGAGTGTTTATTAAAGAGGAAACCTCCACATCTGATAGTAAAATAGATAGTTTAGAAAAGAGTGTAGAAAGAATAATGGATATATTAGAAAACATGGAAATAAAAACTCAGTGGGAGAATCAATAGCCACCCCCAATAATAAACCCCAACTTCAAGAAGAATCCCAACACTGGAAAGAATGCTATACCAAATCACCAAATTAGACCACCCTTCCAGGAAAACTATGTTGAGGGTTAAAAAAACCATGAGGGAGTGGATGATACCTAGATAAACTTATTAGGGATAAAAAATGAAGATGTTGTTTTTCTTACTCAAGAAGAGCAAGAATTGTACATGCTGCAACAATTGCAATTAGACTATAGAGAGTCCTTTGACTATAAGAGGGCTATGAATCTGCCATATATGAGGTTCAAAAATAGTATAGCCTAAGAAGTAAAAAGAACAATGAAATTCACACTAAGAGATCAATCCAAACCCAAACCAAAAAGATAACAAAAGCTCTTGTGACCAAAATCCTACAAATCCTCCCTAGGGGGACTCAAGAGACTTCTAGCCCAAGAATTGTAGATATAACTTCATGTGAAACTCAAAATGAAACTATTACTCAAATAATTCCAAATAAGAGAATTCAAAAAAAAAATGTTGAAACACAGACTGAAGTGCCAAGTATGGAAAAAGAAGATAAAAACAGACAGACCACATTTGCCAAGGAAGATCTCATCCAGTCAAGCAAAACTCAATTGCCTTTCAACATTAAGACTGAGATAGCAAAATTGAAAATATCAGTTCGTTTGACTAAGCTAGGGAAAAATGAATCATATAGATCACAAATCACTGAAACATTAAATATAGGCGAAGGAGAGGATGCTGCAAATTTGAATGATGATCAACCTATGTTATTATTTGGTCATAAAGTAAATGACACCCATCAACAAAGGGGTATCCCTCCTTTCTACATTAGCTTAAACAATCATGAAAAAATATTACATAATTCTATGCTAGACTCAGGGGCATCCCATAACTTAATGCCAAAAGCTATCGTGGAGAGACTAAACTTAGATATCACCAGACCATATAAGGACCTCCTTTCCTTTGACTCTAGCCAAGTTAAATGCCTCAGCCTGATTAAGGATTTATGTGTGACTCTAGTCCAAAACCCAACAAATAGTATTGTGATCGACATAGTAGTTGTTGACATCCCACCAAAATATGGAATGTTGTTATCTCATTCATGGGGAGCAAAATTGCGGGGATCTTTACAGTTAGATATGTCATATGCCACCATCTTTTTTTTTGGTCAACAAATAAAACTTTATATGATGAAATACATGGTAAGTAGTGCAGAATAACCACAGAATTTCCCTATATACTCCATGCATTCTAATATGGACTCTTTCATCTTGTATAATTTAGAACATGAAAAAAATGAAATCACAGTTGTAGAAGAAGATAGTACAAAGCTCATGATAGTGAATTTTTTTTCATGAGTCTCTATGGCATTTAGTTTTTGATGGCTTTGTGAATAGACTAGGAGCAAGTGCAGGAGTGTGGATTCACAACATGGAAAATAATCACTTTGAAGGTCATGCATTTAGATTAATCTTTAAATGCACAAACAACATGGTAGAATATGAAGCTCTAATCTTAGGACTACAAATGGTTAGAAAACTTGGAGCTAAGAGAGTTTCTATCACGGGAGACTCAAAATTGATTATTAAACAAATCAAAGGTGAATACTCTCTAAATAATCCTAGACTTGACGAATATAGAGAGATTGTCCTAGATTTGGTTAAAGACATTTCAGAAACTGATTTTGCTGCCATTCCTAGGAAACAGAATATGCAAGCCCGCAGTTTGGCCACTCTTGCTAGTACGTGCAAATTTCCTTTTCAGCCCAATAACTAGTACACTGTAGAAGTGAGACATAGACCTGTTATACCTGACAATTCGAAATATTGGTAGATTTTCTCACAAGATTCTCAAATTTATGATTTCATGGATGCTGAAGGAGAGTTTCACAATTGTAATATAGGTACATATTGTACAGTAGACAATGACATAGATAGTGGGATAGATGTAAATATTTTAGATATAGGTAAACCCAATAATTTCACTAAAGTAGAAATAGGTAACTTAGAAAATGTAGAAATAGAAGAAGAAATGAATGATGATCCTGAAATTCTAAACCTTAAAAATAATTTTTTTCCTAAGGGATTAGTCCCCTTAGAGGATTTGTTTCATTCAAATGATGTAGCTAGAAAACCAAAAATTGAGCCTTTTAGAGCAGATATAGAAGAATATAACATAGGAACTGAAGAAAAACCTAAGCTCATTAAAATATGAAAAGCCTTACCTCTAGATGAAATGGTTAAATATGTAAATCTGTTCAAAGAGTTTCAAGATATCTTTGCCTGGAGTTATGAAGACCTAAATTCTTATGACACCAGCATAATTCAACACAAGATACCCATCAAAGAAGATCATAAACCCTTTAAACAAAAGCTTAGGAGAATTAATACATTCCTTATGCCATCAATTGAAAAGGAAGTAAAAAGGATGTAGGATTCCCAAATCATAACTCCCATTAGATATTCATATTGGGTCTCAAATGTATTCACTACCAGGAAGAAAACAAGAGAAATCAGACTCTGTGTTGATTTCAGAAACTTGAACAAATTCTCATTAAAAGAAAACTATCCTTTCCGAAAAATGCACCATATTCTTTAGAGGTTTGTAGGCTCATCCATAATTTCATTGTTTGATGGATTTTCTGGATACAACCAAATCTTAGTTCAACTAGAGGACCAAGAAAAGACTGCAGTTACTACTCCTTTGGGTATTTTCTTGTATTTGAAAATGCCTTTTGGATTAATGAATGCAAGAGTAACATTCCAAAGAGCTATGGATATAGCTTTTGCCAAATAAATCCATGATTTCCTAGTTGTTTACCAAAATGACATCACAGTCTTTTCTAAACCTAATAATGAACATCTAGATCACCTGAGAAGAGTTTTCATTAAATGCATAAAATTTGGTATTTCATTAAATCCCAAAAAGACACTCTTTGGTCTAGAAGAAGGTAAACTCTTGGGACATATAATATCCAAAGATGGAATTAGAATAGATCCTACTAGAATAGAGGCTATATTGACCATCACTCATCCTAGAAACATCAAATAATTACAGTCATTTGTAGGAAAAATAAACTTTCTTAAGAGATTCATTTCAAACCTAGTAGAATGAATTAGAGAACTAAATAACATGTTAAGAAAATATGTAGCACTTAAATGGATGGTGGAAGCTAAACAACCTTTTGAGGCCATCAAAGAAGCCCTTACCAAAACTCCAATACCCATAAGTCCCAATTTCCAGAAAGATTTTATAATTTTTTCTTTTGCTTCAAAACATATAGTTGCAGCAGTCTTGTTGCAAAAGAATGATCAAGGATATGAGCAACCAATTTCATTTTTCAGTAAATCTTTAAGAGATGCCACCCTAAAGTACAACATAATGGAAAAACAAGCATTAGCTTTAGTGAAAGCTATTAGAGATTTCAGAGTGTACATCTTGTATTCACACATCATTACTTATGTTCCAAATTCAGTAGTAAAGGAAATTTTGACACAAAATGGGCCTAAAGGAAAGAGAGGCAAATGGATTACCACTATTTTGGAATATGACATAGAAATAAAGCCTACAAAACTTATGAAAGGCCAAGGTTTATCCAAACTCATGGTTGAATCGAACTATCAGGCCTTAGATGTAAATTTCATTGGTGCGCTAGATGATTAGGAAGAGACGACGAATCCACAAATTAGTGAACCTTTTACAGATCACCTTGGTATGTAGATATCATATTTTTCTTACTAAACATAAAAGCTCCTCCTAGTTTATTTAGAGCTAAAGCTAGATTTTTGAAAATGAAACAATGAAAAATTGTATCATAGATAATGCTTATTCTGGAAAGATAATGGTGGCATTCTATTAAATTTTTTACTAAAATATGAAGCTAACAAAGTTATGCAAGAATTTCATGCAAGAGATTGTGGAGGACAGTTGTATTGGAAATTAATTGCTGACAAAATTTGAAGGGCTGGTTTTTATCGGCCCACTCTTTTTGTAGATGTCAAAAAAATTGTTACCTTGTGTCATAAGTGCCAAATCTTTGAGGGTAAAAGGAAGCTCTTACCTTTGCCTCTCAAACCCATATCCACAGAAGCGCCATTTCAACAATCAGGTTTAGACTTCATTGGATAAATTCACCTAGCCTCCTCAACCCAACATAAAAGGATTTTGACAGCCACTCATTACTTCACCAAATGGATAGAAACCATCCCTTCTAGACAAGCCACAGACTCTCTCATTATCTCATTCCTTTAAAACAATATCCTGTCAAGATTTGGATGCCCCCAAAAACTCAATACTGATAACGTAGCTTCTTTCAAATCCAAGAAAATGGTAGATTTTTGTAGCAGATATCATATTACCCTTGGCCATTCCACTGCATATTACCATCAAGGTAATGGACTTGCAGAATCCTCAAACAAAAGCCTTGTCAATATCATTAAGAAAATACTAGAAGACAACAAGAAGACATGGAACAAAAAGTTGGTCAATGCCTTATGGGAAGACAGATTAACTACCAAAAAGTCCATTAGTACATCTCCTTATCAATTAGTATATGTAATGTGTTATCACTCAGGTTGTCCCTAAGCGCCTGAAGGGATACGGCCAAGGTAACCACAAACCAATCTTTGGATTGCAGGTTCTAGCCCACCTGCAATCAGAGAGGGCTCTCTCTTAATGATTTAGCTTTGTTGATGATGATTTTAGGCTAGTTATTGAGTTCAAGGGTTTTGATTTTTTGTTTGGATGGAAGATGAATGTGAGGCAGATAATTCCAAGCAGAGAGGCAAGGGAAAGTGTGATAAGTTTCAAACCATTGGGCATGGAGTCATGGATTAAAGCTTTCTGTTGCGTTTTCTTGGTCACGAGAGGATTATGGAGCGGGATAGCTATACATGAAACAATACAAATTTGCTGAAAAGATGGGATGAAAGTCAGGGATGAAAGGCAATCAAGAATCTTTCATTAACTAACAGGGAAAGAGGTGAATGAATGGTTGTCTGGGAGCAGTTAAGAATTCCTAAACTAACATTGATATGTGAAAGAAACAGTGTAAACAAGATCATTTAAGTATGCATGTTCATAACTATTCCTGATGAAAACATAGAGAAATTGCAGAAATTGAGCCTAGGGTGCAGCCAAGCAAATCCTGAACTATTATTCTTTTCTGCAATTTAGATGGTGGATTAATGATAACACAAACATAAAAACTAAACAGAGTTAAAGAAACACTTATTGAACCATGTCGAAGCACAGGAATTCCATAGTCACTCCTCGACCAATTAAACACAGCAGACAGATCCAGAATCCATACTTTCAGCGGTCTTTGATTATAGAAAGTATCACATTTACAGTGTGAGTCTTTGCTCAAGAAAAATATCGAACCAACAAAAATCAGACAACCAACCAACCCCTACTCCATTTTTCAGGGTGGTATATATAAGCAAAATATCTAAAGTCATTTATTACAACCGACCTAAACAGGTCTGTAGGAAAAAAGCTTTCTAAACCTAACTTATGCTAGAATTAACTGTAAGTAAATCTTTTTTGGGTTGCGCCAGTGGCAGCTGGATCAAAAATTGAGTTAATGTGATGTCCTCTGTGGCTTGGTGCAGTAGTTTTGTAATAAATATGCATTGACTTCTAGTCCACTGATCTCTTGTGAGTTTAATGTGCAGTCATTTGTGCTGGTGAGCTTTCAATGCGTCCTCAACTGCTTCTTGACTTTCAGGGCTTTCCTTTTAATGTTGGATTTGCCTCGAGCCCTGAGAAAATCTCCTCTGATACACTTTGCCGCAACTCTGATACTCTTTGACATGATTTTTATCTTCACACTGCTCTGATACACTTTAACCTCTAACCTGGGTCTCTCTCTGTCTGCAAATACGTTTAAATTGGAAAAGTCAGGCTTTTTCGGGCCACAGTGGGAGGTGACATGGGCCAGGCGCAGGCAGGAAGGGGTGAGGTGGAGCCGTTGTGGCGGGGTGATGCGGCGCTCCTGTTACATGGGGGGAGGGAAGTTTTGGTAGGGCATCGGACCGCTTTTGATATGGAAGTGGTTTCTGTCAGGGGCGGCCCGATGCAATGGGAAGCCACCAACTGTCCCAGTGTACGATGGTAAAACCGTCGGACATCGGGCGCTAACGTGCCCACACAAAAGGGCACCTGATATGGATAACATTCGTCAGATCTGGGGGAGGCAATCGGATGGTGGACGGGCAGAGAAGATGCGCGAGGCTAAGTGAAACAGCGCGCGCGTTATTTTTTAAATTTTCACGGCATGGGTGAGTTGGAACTTTAGGTTAAGGGTTAATGGGTTTCGGCACTTGGTGATTTATTAAACAAACATTAGTAAATTACAAAGAAAATGCGTGGGGGGGGGGGGCTGTTTTTCATTTAGAGAGGGTTTCTTTGTGTTTTGGAAGGAGTCCAAACACCTTGGGGGGAAATTTATGCAGAGACGGGGGCTCTTACTAAGGTCCAGATGACCTAGTAATTCCCAAGGGATGTTTATGGTTAACATGGTTTTAATAGGAGTAAGGGGAAATATATATGGATTTACATAATAATGTCAGTATTTAATATGAAAGTGACCAGAAAGCGCTAAGTTTCAGAGATCTTAGGCTATGAAGGGGAGATAGAACTTTGTAGAGAAAGTATGGACCCTCCTTGAGTAAAGGAAACCTTTACCAAGGCTAATGATATGGAAAATGATGAAGCTAAGAGGTATCAAGCAGATCTTGACCTCTTTTGGGGAAGTTAGTGAATGATTTAGGGAAGAGGAATTTAGTCATGCCTCGCTTGAAGTCCTTCAAATGGGAACTGTCTGTTGACTGTGATCTGTATGAGTGTAACACTTGAAAATGTGGAATTAATCACAAATCAACATTTTGCAACCTCAAAATAACCTACCCAGCCTACTTACCTAACATTTTTTCTTCTTTTTGGTTTGGGTGCACTTGGACTTGCAGACCTAGCTTTTCAACTTTTTCTTTTGATGTCTTCCTATTCTACATATACACTTATTTCTTCCAAGGACCCAGATTAAGCAGTTGGGCTCCTTTGATTCTCTACCTATCTAAGAATCTACCAAGATTAAGCTGTTTGGACAGATTATTCATTCTCTATATTCTAAAACAGGAAACTGAAACCTAGGGAGACCAAGATTTAGCTGTTTGGACCTCCCTTTAGATGCAAACTTTACAAAAATGGAATAACTCTTCAAAACAAGAATGCAGTAGATGAACTTTGAGTAGCATTCTCTCATGGCCTCTTTTTGGTGAGTGTTAGCAAATATGGAGCATTGCAGCATGCAAACTATGACATATTTTGCCTGTAAAAATGTCCATCATGAAATATGAGTAACCTGCTGCAGCAGGAGGCTAAAAGTGGCTCCACTTGGGGATGGCTTCTCCTCGTGAGAAGCCAAGAACAGCAGGTCAGATTGCCTTGATATTCTATTGTTGTTGTACATTGAAAACTTTTTAGTGCTGACTGTTTAGATAAATTTGAAATTTTGAACTGCCAACAACACTTTCCCTCACTGATTTGCTGGTAAATTGTGAAGCACTGCCTGATTTCTTCTGTGTGCTTTAGCATCTGGACTGTTACAAAATAATATCAAAGTGCTGATATATACAAACATTTTATGTACAGAAAATAACACCGCTTGTTCTTTCTTTCAAAAGGGATCATTGTAATGTTTTAGCACTCGGCCATTAACAGGACCTTCCTCAGTTGTGCTGCCATCTAGAGATTTGAGAAAATATGTGTTATTGCCTTGCACAACGCTGATAATGTATGGCCCTTTCCACAGGAAATCGAATTTTGAATGCTTGCCCTTGTCCTCTCTTCGTGAATCCCATCTTAGAACTTTGCCGCCAACCCAGAAATCCTCTGCTTTAGCTTTCTTATCAAACATCTTTTTGAGCTTCTCTTGCAACATTTGAGCTCTGTTATACACTTGTTCTCTGGTTTGCTGAAGATGAATGGTTTGATTTACTCTTCTCTGCATGTCATTTGGTTCAGCCTGAATTTCCTGCAATAGCTTGATAGTAGGAATGCCCGAAGATGAAGGAAATTTAGCCTCCATGCCATATACTAGCTCATAAGGGCTCATCCCAATGGATTTCTTAGTTGAAAGTTTGTCTGCCCACAGAGCATTTGTGAGCTTCCTGTGCCAGTTCTTTTTGTTTTCCTCTAGCAGCTTCTTTATGATGTTGATGAGGCTTTTGTTGGATGATTCGGCCAAGACATTACCTTGAGGGTAGTAGGCTGTGGAGTGGCCCAAGGTAATATGGAATTTGTGGCAGAAGTTGATGATCTTTTTGGATTTGAAGGCAGCAACGTTGTCAGTGATAATCTTTTCAGGGCAGCCAAATTTGGAAAGGATATTGCTCTCAAGGAATTGGATAATGGTGGAGTCATTGGCTTGTCTACATGGGATGACTTCAACCCACTTAGTGAAATAATCAGTGGCTGTTAAAATCCATTTGTGCTGGCCTAAGGAGGAGGGATGAATTTCTCCAATGAAGTCGAGACCCCATTGTTGAAAATGCTTCTCGGTTGAAATGGGCTTAAGGGGCAAAGGCAGTAATTTTCTTTTCCCTTCAAAGATTTGGCATTTGTGACATGAAACAAAAAACTTCTTGACATCTGCAAAAAGAGAGGCCAATAATAACCAGCCCTTAAAATCTTGTCAGCAATGGACTTCCAATATAAGTGTCCTCCACAGTCCCTTGCATGGAATTCTTTCATGATGTTGTTAGTTTCATTCATAGTCAAACAATTAAGAAATATTCCTTCATGACTTTTCCAAAACAAAGCACCATCTATGACACAAAACTTTGATGATTTCATCCTTAAAAATCTTTTCTTGGTCCTGGACAATCCTAGGGGAGCACACAGGTTTAACAATACAAAGCAAATATCAGCATACCATGGGGATTGCAAAAGGTTTCACTGATCTGTGGAGTCGCCAACTCCGGTTCATTGTCCAGTTGATTAATGTCTAAGGCTTGGAAATTTGTTTCGGACATTATTTTAGCTAAACCTTGTCCTTTTATCAGCTTGGTAGGTTTTATCTCAATGTGATATTCAAGAATGCTGGCAATCCATTTGCCTCTTTTGCCTTCCAGTCCCTCTTGAGTTAATATATCTTTTACAACGGAGTTTGGGACATAGGCAATCACGTGGGAGTATAATATGTAAATTCTAAAATCTTTGATGGCCTTAACCAGGGCATAAGCCTGCCTTTCCATGATCTGATATTTCAAGGGTGCATCTCTTAAAGCTCGGTTGAAGAAAGAAATTGGATTTTCATTACCTTGATCATCTTTTTGCAAAAGGACAACGACTATGGTGTGCTCAGATGCAAAAGAAAAAATGATAAAATCTTTGTCGAATTGCGGACTGGTGAGGACAGACGTTTGATTCAAGGCAGTTTTGATACTCTCAAAAGCTTGCTTGGTTTCAAGAGACCATCTTACCTTGGCATCATCCTTTTTTAACATATTGCTCAATAGCCTTATTAGCTCAGCTAGGTTTGGGATAAATCTCCTTAGGAAATTGATCTTTCCCAAGAATGCTTGTAGCTCTTTTATATTTCTTGGATATGGGATTTGGAGGATAGCTTGAATTCTCTCAGGGTCAATTCTAATCCCATCTTTTGATATGATGTGGCCTAGGAGCTTTCCCTCCTCAAGGGAAAACAGGGAATTCTTAGGATTCAAGGAAATGCCATATTTCCTGCATGTCATCAAAATTTGCCTTAGATGTTTAAGGTGCTCCTGGTCAGATTTGGAGAAAGGGGTTAGGTCATCTAGGTATACAACAAGGAAATCATGTATCTCCTTAGCAAATGCAATATCCATTGCCCTTTGAAAGGTAGCACCAACGTTTTTTAACCCGAAAGGCATTTTAACATACTTAAATGTTCCCCTCGGTGTGGTAAAGGTTGTCTTGTCTTGGTCATCTAGGTGAACAAGTATCTGATTAAATCCTGAAAATCCATCTAGTAAAGAAATTCTAGATGATCCCACTACTCTTTGTAAGATATGGTCCATTTTAGGCCAAGGATAGTGGTCTTTTAGAGAGACCTGGTTTAAATTTCTCAAGTCTACACACAGTCTGATCTCTCCTGATTTTTTCCTCGTGGGAACTAAGTTAGATACCCATTCAGAGAATCTGATGGGTGCAACGATACCTGCTTCAAACATTCTCTTTATTTCTTTTTCAATGAGGGGAAGAAGCATGGGGTTGATTCTTCTAAGTTTCTGTTTGAACGGTTTTTGATTTGGTTTTAGGCGAATGGTTTGTTGGATCACTGAGGTGTCATAGGACTTCAAGTCCTCATAACTCCAAGTGAATACATCTTGGAATTCTTTGAACAAATCCACATATTTTGGTTTTTGATCAGGGGGCAGATTTTTGGACAACTTAATCATTTTGCGCTGTTCTATTGTTCCTATGTTGTGTTCTTCTATAGCAGCATTTAGAGGCTCCATTTTTGGCTTTTTGGGCACATCATTGTCATCGAACATGTCTTCCAATGGAGTAAGGCCAGCAGGTAGAAAATTACTCTTTAGATCAATAAACTCATACTCTGCTCTGGCTGTTTCCTCTAAACACATTTGTTTCAGCTGTTCTATGTTTGCATTCTCAAAAACAATTGGGTTAAGGATTTGTTTAGTTGTTGCAGCTGTTACAGCCAGGTAATTTTCTTCTGTTAGCTATTGGGAATTGTTGATGGCATCCATGTCAATGTTTGTGTTCGAAAATTCGCCGTCAAGAGTGAGGAAATTGTTATTTTGGGCATCATTTTGAAACACTTTCCAATCCTTGACATTGTTAGGGACCGAGGGCCTATGTTTTATCTCAGCAGTGAAACGGTGATTTGGTTCAAAGGGAAGCTTGCATGTGCTAGCAAAAGTTGCTAGACTATGAGCATGAATGTTATGGTCTCTTGAAATTTTGGCCAGCTTGGACTCATTGAAAGAATTGAGTGTTTCTGTTGCAGTAGTCCTGTAGGCTCTCATTCTACTGTCATTAGTAACAAAGTTACCTTTCATTTGTTGCATAATCAGATCGGAGTCACCTAGAATGGACACTTTTGTAGCTCCTAGGACTTTGAGCAATTTTAGGCCTAAGAGGAGAGCTTCATACTCTTCCATGTTGTTTGTACACCTGAAATTTAATCTATAGGCATGGCCTTCTGCGTGATTGTCATGTGTATTATAGATCCATACTCCTGCCCCTACTCCTAATTTATTGACAGAACCATCAAACTCTAAATACCATGTAATTTCTTGTTTGTGATTTGTATTCGGAGTTTCAGTTATTTGAGGATTGGGCAGACTTATAATTTCTGTTTCGGGAGGTTCTTCTTGTTTTCTAGTTGCCTTGACTGTTGTGGCAATTTCATGTACATTAGCAACTGATTTCTCATTGATGCATGTTTCTTGCTCTAAGGCTGAAGGCTTATCATTAGTTGGAGGATTGATGTCATCATTAAATAAAATAAAAGAATCCATATCAGAATGGATTGAGTAAATTGGAAAATTTTTGGGCTTTTCCTCACTGCTTACCACATACTTCATCCGTGTTTCCCTATACAGTATCTTTGGTTTCCCAAAGACAGATATAGTGGCATAAGAGAGGTCAAGTTGAAGGGATCCTTGCAGTTTTGCTCCCCATGATCTTGATAGGAGCATGCCATACTTTGTGGGAATGTAAGCAACTACTACGTCCATTAGAATTGTCTTGTTGGGAAATTGGACTAGAGACAGACAAAGGTCTTTGATTAAGCCTAAACACATGACTTGACTTGATTCAAAGGAGCATAAATCTTTATAGGGTATTGTGACATCAAGGTTTAGCTTTTCCATTGCAGCTTTGGGCATAAGGTTATGTGAGGCTCCTGAGTCAAACATGGCATTATGCAAAATTTTGTCATGTATGTGCAGGCTGACATAAAAGGGTGGAACAGATCCATATGTTGATTTACCGTTAACTTCTGGACCAAACAACAGCTCAGGGGTATCATCTAAAACATTTACATCGTCCCTGACCTCTGGTAGTTGAAGTGACCTTTGGATTTGTTGCCTATATACATCATGTTTGGCAAGTTCTAAGAGGGGAATGGATATCTTGAGTTTTCACTTTCTGCTTCTAAGTTAAATGGTTTCTCCAATGGATTCTTAGTGTTGATAGTAGAATATTTCTCTTTTTCAGGCACATTCTCTATGTCTTCTTTCTGAATGTCAGCGTTATGATGAATGACAGTTTGTGGTATTTCTGTTTTGGGAAGATTTCTTGGATTGTTGTTCAAATTTTCTTTTGAGAGAGAGGAAGGTAGATGCTAACCAATAGGAGGCTGCATGTCTGTTATGTCCTCTACCATTACCTGATGCGGGTTTGTGACAGAGCTATCAGCTAGTTGAGTTATGGCGACCTTGTCTTTAATTTTGTTGGGCTGTTTTCTATCCTTTGTTCTGTTAGAGGCAGGGACATCAATGGTCCTTGTTCTTAACTTATATTGTTTATGCACTTCATACACAGCAGAATCATAACCTTGTTTGAAATCAAAAGACTCTCCCGACTCAGTCTGAAATTGTTTTACATCAGGGTAGTTTCGGTCCTCTTCAGTGAGAAAGATTTGTTGTTCATTATTCGAATCGATCAGGTTCATGTGAGCCTCATCTGTGGGCTCACTGGATGTGGATGCCTCCGCATAGTTTTCTTGGAAAGGAGGCCTAATTTCATGGTCGGGACTAGCCCTTCCAGCATTTGTGGTCTGATTTTTCCTGAAGTTCGGGTTCCTTATGGTGTTGGACTGTTGTCCTTCCCATGATGATTTTCTCTCAACAATCTCTACTCTATCTCCTAGCCTATGCATGCCGCTGATGATAGCATCTAGTTTTTTATCTAAGGCTGAGGGTTCTTCCTTGAAAGTGGTTCTTCTCTCGGTTCTGGTTCTGTTTCTTTTGGCAATTAGGTTTGCCTCCACACTGACAGCAACGTCTTGCATCTCTGCAAGGCTTTGAGGGGCTCTTTCGCTTAACTGATAGGCCATTTCATCATCAAAACCATCAGGGAATTTGTATAAAGCAAGATTAGGTGGAGGTCTCAAATTTTGAGGTATTGCATTGTAAACGTTATTAAACCTTGCACAGTAATCCAAGATAGCCTCTTGAGGTCCTCTTTTGATAATATCATACTCAGATAGTATGTGCAAGGGGTCTTTATTTTTCTCTCATCTGTTAATAAATGTCTAGTATAAGGCCTCTAGATTTAAAATGGAATTGGGTGTAAGTGCCCTAAACTAGGTTCTGACATCGCCGGTCAAACTTTGGAAAAAAATCTTCATTCTCACACTGTCATCATCAATCTCATAACTCTCAAAGTAATCCTGCATTTTCTTGGTATGCTGTAGGGCTGTGCAGGAATTTGTGCCATCAAAATAGGTAATTTTTGTCTGATAGTCCAGAGGCATAGCCCCGGGATTAGTAGGCAGCTGTAAGGGTGCATATATATTAGCCATATTAATAGGGATAAGAGGAACAACAGGGATAAGGGGAACAACTGGAGTGAATGGGATAATAGGGGCAACCGAGGTAGTATTCGTGGTGAATGAAGGTGTAAAATAAGTGTCTGGAGAAGTGGATGATGAAGAAGGGGAGGAAGGGTTTGAACGGAACAAAACTTTGACAGGGGTTGTGAAACTACTAGGTTGAACTGTTTCGGGAATAGAAGCAGTAAAATCTTCTCACTGCTCTTGCTTTCTGTGGATTTTAGGGATTATGTTGGGATTTTCAAAAACAGCAGGGGGGATTTGGATCTAGATTTGATCTGGTGTAGCGCGAATGCTTCTTGGGAGCCAGCTTCTAACTTGTTTTTTTTTTTTTTTTTTTTTTTTGGGAAATTTTCTAAGAACATAGGTCGACCGAAATTTTTTAAGGTTGGTTTCTTCCTCTGAGGAGCTTCAGACTGGTTTTGTGAGATTATCTGAGGAGGTCCCCAATGGAGTCGCCATTATGTTATCACTCAAGTTGTCCCTAAGCTCCGGAAGGGATACGGCCGAGGTAACCACAAACCAATCTTTGGATTGCAGGTTCTAGCCCACCTG
>APFE030176033.1:26083-43132 GCA_000404065.3 Pinus taeda
ATTTTTTTTTTTTTTTTTTTTTTTTTTGGGAAATTTTCTAAGAACATAGGTCGACCGAAATTTTTTAAGGTTGGTTTCTTCCTTTGAGGAGCTTCAGACTGGTTTTGTGAGATTAGCTGAGGAGGTCCCCAATGGAGTCGCCATTATGTTATCACTCAGGTTGTCCCTAAGCTCCTGAAGGGATACGGCCGAGGTAACCACAAACCAATCTTTGGATTGCAGGTTCTAGCCCACCTGCGATCAGAGAGGGCTCTCTCTTAATGATTTAGCTTTTTTGATGATGATTTTAGGCTAGTTATTGAGTTTAGGGGTTTTGATTTTTGTTTGGATGGAAGATGAATGTGAGGCAGATAATTCCAAGCAGAGAGGCAAGGGAAAGTGTGATAAGTTTCAAACCATTGGGCATGGAGTCATGGATTAAATCTTGTTGTTGCGTTTTCTTGGTCATAAGAGGATTATGGAGCGAGATAGGTACACATGAAACAAAACCAATTTGCTGAAAAGATGGGATGAAAGTCAGGGATGAAAGGCAATCAAGAAACTTTCATTAACTAACAGGGAAAGAGGTGAATGAATGGTTGTCTGGGCGCAGTTAAGAATTCCTAAACTAGCATTCATATGTGAAAGAAACAATGTAAACAAGATCATTTAAGTATGCATGTTCATAACTATTCCTGATGAAAACATAGAGAAATTGCAGAAATTGAGCCTAGGGTGCAGCCAAGCAAATCCTAAACTATTCTTCTTTTCTGCAATTTAGATGGTGGATTGATGATAAGACAAACATAAAAACTAAACAGAGTTAAAGAAACACTTATTGAACCATGTCGAAGCACAGGAATTCCATAGTCACTCCTCGACCAGTTAAACACAGCAAACAGATCCAGAATCCATACTTCAGCAGTCTTTGATTATAGAAAGTATCACATTTACAGTGCGAGTCTCTGCTCGAGCAAAATATCGAACCAACAAAAATAAAACAACCAAACAACCCCTACTCCATTTTTCAGGGTGGTATATATAAGCAAAATATCTAAAGTCATTTATTACAGCCGACCTAAACAGGTCTGTAGGAAAAAAGCTTTCTAAACCTAACTTATGCTGGAATTAACTGTAAGTAAATCTTTTTTGGGCTGCGCCAGTGGCAGCTGGATCAAAAATTGAGTTAATGTGATGTCCTCTATGGCTTGGTGCAGTGGTTTTGTAATAACTATGCATTGAGTTCTGGTCCACTGATCTCCTGTGAGTTTAATGTGCAGTCATTTGTGCTGGTGAGCTTTCAATGCGTCCTCAACTGCTTCTTGACATTCAGGGCTTTCCTTTTAATGCTGGATTTGCCTCGAGCCCTGATAAAATCTCCTTTGATACATTTGTCCACAACTCTGATACTCTTTGACATGCTTTTTATCTTCACATTGCTCTGATACACTTTAACCTCTGACCTGGGTCTCTCTCTGTCTTCAAATACGTTTAAATTGGCAAAATCGAGATTTTTTGGGCCTTTTCGGTGGAAAAAGGGTCGAGGAATCAAAATATTCCCTAAAGATTCTCCAATATGGCTCATTTCCTGTAGCGATGTGCGAGTAGCACTAATCGCGCATCGAAAACTTCCTCTGTTTTTCATTTCGAAGCTCTGAAGCTTGACTTTCGCGCTTGCGTGTTTTTCCGTTTTCTTGGTTACTGACGTCAGCATGACGTTAGTTGTACGGTGGATGACATCAGCATGACGTCAGCAGTGGTGTCCTCTAGTACGGATGTGATGTCAGCATGCTGACGTCAGCAGGGTGACATGGCAGTATGGCGGGGTGATGACGTGGCGGCACACGGTGGCAGGTGACGTGGGCCAGGCGCAGGCAGGAAGGGGTGAGGTGGAGCCGACGTGGCGGGGTGACGCGACACTCCTGTTACATGGGGGGAGGGCGGTTTTGGCAGGGCATCAGACCACTTTTGATACGGAAGCAGTTTCTGTCAGGGGCAGCCTGATGCAATGGGAAGCCGCCAGCTGTCCTGGTGTACGACGGTAAAACCGTCGGACATTGGGTGCTAACATGCCCACACAAAAGGGCGCGCGATATGGATAACAGCCGTCAGATCTGGGGGAGGTGATCGGACGGTGGACGGGCAGAGAAGATGCGCGAGGCTTAGTGAAACAGTGCACGTGTTATTTTTTAATTTTTCACGGCGCGGGTGGGTTGGAACTTTAGGTTAAGGGTTAATGGGTTTCGGCGCTTGGTGATTTATTAAACAAACATTAATAAATTCCAAAGAAAATGCGCAGGGGGGGGGTGTTTGCATTTAGAGAGGGTTTCTTTGTGTTTTGGAAGGAGTCCAAACACCTTGGGGGGGAATTTATGCAGAGCTGGGGGCTCTTACTAAGGTCCAGATGACTTAGTAATTCCCAAGGGATGTTTATGGTTATATTTCAACCAGGGGGAGGGGATATTTACATAGGGGAGCTATTAACATGGTTTTAATAGGGGGAAGGGGAAATATATAGGGATTTACATAATAATGTCAGTAGTTAATATGAAAGTGACCAGAAAGCGCTAAGTTTCAGAGATATTAGGCTATGAAGGGGAGATAGAACTTTGTAGAGAAAGTATGGACCCTCCTTGAGTAAAGCAGACCTTTACCAAGGCTAATGATATGGAAAATGATGAAGCTAAGAGGTATCAAGCAGATCTTGACATCTTTTGGGGAAGTTAGTGAATGATTTAGGGAGTAAGAAGAAGAGGAAGTTAGTCACGCCTTGCTTGAAGTCCTTCAAATGGGAACTGTCTGCTAACTATGATCTGTATGAGTGTAAAACTTGAAAATGTGGAATTAATCACAAATCAACATTCTACAACCTCAAAATTACCTACCCAGCCTACTTACCTAACACTTTTTCTTCTTTTTGGTTTGGGTGTACTTGGACTTGCAGAGCCAGCTTTTCAACTTTTTCTTTTGATGTCTTCCTATTCTACATCTACACTTATTTCTTCCAAGGACCTAGATTAAGCAGTTGGGCTCCTTTGATTCTCTACCTATCTAAGAATCTGCCAAGATTAAGCTATTTGGACAGATTATTGATTCTCTATATTCTAAAATAGGAAATTCAAACCTAGGGAGACCAAGATTAAGCTGTTTGGACCTCCCTTTAGATGAAAACTTTACCATAATGGAATAACTCTTCAAAACAAGAATGCAGTAGATGAAATTTGAGTAGCATTCTCTCATGGCCTCTTTTTGGTGAGTGTTAGCAAATATGGAGCATTGCAGCATGCAAAGTATGACATATTTGGCTTGTAAAAATGTCCATCATGAAATATGAGTAACCTGCTGCAGAAGGAGGCTAACATAATGTATGTTGATTTTCCATCCTCTTTAGGAGTACCAGTGATGAAGATCATCCAATAGTTGTAGGTAGAACCAAATGATATCCAAAGAAGGATAAATCAGACAATATACTTGCAGCAAACCAGAGAAGAAGTCTATGTTAAATCACATGTAATCCAGGATAAAATCCAAAAGATTTTTGACAAAAAGACCAAATCTGATGATTCTTACATAGGTGATAAAGTTCTAAAATGATATTCTAGAAGAGAAGATAAGGGCAAGCATGCCAAATTTGATTTCCTATCGCAAGGCCCTTATATAATTTATGGTTACAATGTTAACAATGCCTTTTTCTTGAGAGAGCTAGATGGAATAGATCTACCAGGAGGACCTGTCAATGGTAGAATGTTGAAGCATTACTTATCCACAGATTAATAGTAGTTCACTTTACTTTACTCATTACATATAACATTGCAGAGTTTAGATTGGATTGGATGATAATATTTTGAAGTTGAAGCCCGTAGAGAAGGCTGTGAGCTTTAAAGGGTTTGCCATCATAAGTATGAATAAAACATAATCACAAAAGAGAAGTTTACAAGTTAACTACAACCATAGTTCCAAAGACTATTGATCTTAAATTGCTTGACATTTCACCAGGAAATATCATCCCCATGTGGAGCCACTGTTAGTGTCCTATAATAATAGGATTCATAATTTTGAATTGGCTACAGTTAGTATTGTAATATTGTACATACTTTTGTTGGAAATAATATTGAGAGGGGGGGTGAATTAGTATTATAAAATCAATATAACTTTTTAATTTTCATATTAAGATTCATATACGCTAGTTCAGTTAAAGAAAACCGCGTGTATACGCAACTGTGTGTAGTGAAACAAGCGTATATCCAGTAAACTTATGATTCAGTTAGTTGATCCTTAATGAGTGCATCAGGACATTATTAGCCATATGAACAGTAAACAAGAGTAGTAAAATAGAACAGATCATCACACACAAGAGGCACACATGAACACCATGATATAAGATGGAAACCCAATGTGGGTGAAAACCACCTGCTGCAAGTCGTCTCTATCTTCTTTTAATAAGAAACTTCTTTTTACAATATTTCTGTAATGGTGCAGTCTTATACCAGTACACAGGCTTCTACCTGTAGAAGCCTACAACCTTCTCTCATTCTCGAGCTTCTCTTGGAAGGGAGCTGCAACCCCCTTAGCTCTTGTACTAACCAATCCTTTTACTTGTACGTAGGTGTCGGCCTACTGAATGCTCCAACCTTCACTTGTTTTTAGCTGCTACTGAAAGGGAGATACCACCCCCTTTTCTATTGTACTAGCTGATGTACTAGTACGTAGGTGCCGACCTACAAAAGGCTACAACCTTCTCTTTCTTCCTCCAGGTACCACGTTTCATAAATTTTTAGACTGGATACTCTTGAAGCACAACAACATAATCTGAAGGCCACGTTTCATCCATTTTTCATACTGGACCCATCAATACCGTTGAAGCACACAATCAATCAACACTAGCATCATCAATCTCTGAATCACCCAATGCTGAATCACTGAAACCCTGTCAATAAACTGCAGTCACTAGAACATAGAGCAGAACACAGAACTCTGCAACTACCTTTAGATCTAACTGTATCATCAAAAATCATGCATCAGAGTGCATATGCTACTCGGAAGAGCCGAACCAGCGTGTATACACAACTTCACCAAAACGAACAAGCGTATATGTCATCAATTACTTACTTATAACTTCGTTGCACTTCTTGACTTTAGATATACCAAGATTATTACATATACAAGGATGATACATATGTTAGCAACCAGATCTAGTCCATCAGATCACATAAAGATAAGTCATTATGATCCTGATTCATTATAGATCTCATCCATCAACACTGAAGCTAAATACAATTAACCAAACTGAATATGCAGAATACTGACACCAGTAAATAGTCATCAGAACTCATCAACAACCAGAACCACCTGTAACTTCAAACATCATAGCTAATATGGTATACGCTACTTAGATGTATCTAACCTGCATATGTACGTGCTTTTATCATAGTCAACCAGTGTATACATATGTAAATATTCATTCATGATTTGAAGCTATTCCAAACTTGAGTTATACCCAAATCATAATAGAACATTACATGCATCAGTATACAGATCTAGACTTAACAAGATCAAACCATATAGAGATGATTTACTCCAATCCATTAGATCCCGATCTATCCTTAGATCTTGTTCTCCATCAGCCACTGAGATTTCTCCTTAGCTTAGATCAAGCAAGGTATCATGAACCCATAACCTGTATACTAGATCTCATGCTTCATCAGATATTCAAGATTTTCTCAATGCCTTTGCCTAATGTTCTTCTTATGCTTTTATAGTAGGCCTTACTCAATACCATGGTCCAAAAGCATTTTGAACCAATACTAGGGACCCAATACCTAGGTTCAACACTTCGGACATAATACCAAGGTCCAAAACCATAGGTCTAAATACCACAGACCATAAAATAAGCTTTCCCACATGTACGTTCTTTTTCGTGCATGAAAGTGCGTGCATACACATACACGACTTTTGATCAAAAATACCGCTTGTATACACGCCGTTGTATATAGTGAACCTGCGTGTATAAGCTACGTGTATACCCTACTTGGTATATAGTGAAGCTGCGTATATACGCGACTTGGTATATAGTGAACCTGCGTGTGTACACAACTTGGCATATAGTGAACCTGTGTATATACTTTTCTTTCTTCATTCTTTGTAGTTTGATCGTCAATTCTTTGCTACTGACTTGATGCACTATGATCTGTCATCTGTGTGAGTTCCATCAAGGACAACACTCATATCATAATGCCAATAATATCCCCCTTTGGACTTGACGACAAAGCTAACTTGTCATACTGAGAACTATCATCTGATTCCTTTGAGTTGTCCTACATCTGATGTATTCTATCACATCTGATATCTCTTCTGTAGGTTCATCTAGTTATATATAAGTGAGTTGTTCTTCTACGAGTGGGTTGCCATCAAGTACAATACATGCATCATAATGCCAACAATCTCCCCCTTTGGACTTGATGGAAACAACACCAAATCACTCTCCACGTTTGACATCAAGGGCAAAGGGCAGACCAATATATTCTCTTTCCTTGATAAATATTCCACTGTCCATGATCCCCCTATGTACCTGCTGAAATCTCTGAATGAGCTCCCCCTTTGTATATGCCAAGGTGTACCAATCTATCCATGCTCCCTCTGGGTACATGCTGGAATCTCTGCTCTGCTAAAGTGTGTTGTTCATGCTCCCCCTAACTGTAACCAAGTTCTACAAAAAAATGTTCTACAAGAAGAACAAGACTCTATCATAAATGACCTTCCTATTACCTCATACATACATCCATCTCCCAATGCCATGGGAATAACCACTATTGACTCATCCACCCAACCAAGTGGGGATACACCAGATACCAAATATTACATCATCCTTCCCATGTATAGTGGGGGTACAAATCACATCATATGACCAAAAGGGATTCATCAAATGACTACAATAGATAGAGACAAACTATTACACCATGAGTCTTGATATGACCTTTACATGACATTTATAATAGAGACCAAACATCTAAATAAGATCATGATAGTCATCAACAACTATCATACACAATGTATGGTCTGCCCCATAATCATCTGACAATAGTATCTATACCAGCAACCTATATATGTTCATTAGTGTATAAGTCATCAACCTATAACAAGGTATGTCTGCATCAACTCATCCCTTTGAATGGAATTCTGCACATGACATACAAAAGCATTCACATTATATCATATGTGAAAAACACCATAGCCATCTCATCAACATCAAGATCTGCATGATCCAAGTATCATCACTTGGGAACATCTGCATCAATCAACATATGTAAGTATCACCCTATCATCATATAAGTAAGAACTCATCATCATCATGTCTCCAACAATGCATTTTTGAGTAATCATTCATGTATCTAGCACTATGTATCTTGAGCTCATGATCATTTGTCAAGATTTCTTGATATCATCAACAACAACAATCCTCATCCACATCAGCACCAAAAACTATAGGAATCCTGCATCATAACTGTATTATATGATCTTTATGCATATGACGATAGTAGCATATGAGTGACTCATCATCAAGTAATGAATATGTGTATTCAAGCTTTGTACTTTTCTTTATCCTTATGAAGATCACCATGTAACCCCAAGAATCATATGATATTTTTTCATGGACAACTCATAACCATATCATAGCAAGATATATCATTTAGCCATATAAGCATCATCACCAAGGACTACTAACCATAATGCCAAAAATGCATTATTAAAAGCATATGCTCCCCCTGAACCTATGCCATCTTGTTTACTGTCAGATCTGATCATGCATATATCAACACAAAGTATCAAGGCGTCATCATCCACAAGTTAAGATCAAAACATTTCTAAATATCTTACAAGTATCAAGACATTTCCACACATCGTCAGCATATTGTAACCATAAACAAAGCAATTAATGGACTGAATCATATCAGACCCTTTTCGTGAGCCTATCCCTACTTCTTTTCCTCAAACTAACATATACCTGACTATGCAATAACCAACTCACATATATACACGACTTCCCTTTATGAAACTTGAGTATGAGATTTAGGACACTGAAGTTTTGCACCTTCAGCTCCCTCTGAGTCTATTATGTTTGTATATTGTGTTGTGCCACATCTTTCCGACTGTACTTCCTTCTTCTTCCATATCTTCAAGTGTGATGATGTTTTCTCCTTTTGGTATGGTGCCCGTACTTTGTTACTGCATTCCTTTGCTATATGTCCTATCTTGTTACATGCATAACATCTTACATTTTTCATATTCCCTCTATAGCAATCAACAGCTTTCTGACCAAACATATTGCAAGAAAAACAATATCCCTTAAGGTACCTGGAACATGATGATCTTTTTGTGCGATAGTCTTGAACCATTCTACTTCTGCATCTGGCTGCAACATGTCCAAGATTATGACATACATAACATTCAATATTATTCATCAGAGGAGTAAAAGCTTTTCTTTGAAGAATTTCTTTCCTTGGTTGTTGATGGGATTGACCTCTCATCTCCTTGTTGATTATTTTAGATTTCTCATTAGAGTTCCTTGCCTCTCCTTGTGAGCTAGACTCATCTTCAACATATTCATGAAAACCAAGGCCAGTTTTGATAGCAGGAGACCTTTGACTACTAAGAATATCATCCAAGATCTTAGTACTATCTTGAAATCCTAAGAGCTTATCCTTTTCTTCTAAGTTATCTTTTAGAATATTTACCTCAACTTGATGTTGCTCCTCCTTTTCATGATACTACTTCTTCATGTTTTCTTCACGTTTTCTTCCTTCTTCCAATTGATGTCTTAGTTCAATAACTTCGTTTTCTTGTTTTTCAAGAGCTTGGAGTAGTTTTTTATTCTACCTATTTGATTCTTCAAGATCTTCTTTTAGCGAGAGGATAGTAGCTTCAAGACTTTCATAGTAACTGGATCTATCTTTGAGTTTCTTGATTGTTGTGCTCCTTTCGTTGACTTCATTTCTTAATGATGTCACTTCATCCTGCGACTTTTGACATTGATCTTCCTTGTCCTTGAATAAATTCCTTACCTTGTTTCCTTCCTCTAGTTGAGCTTTTAGTTTGGTAGCTTCTTCCTTGAAGGCACATTCCCTTTTGTTCAATAGATCTTGTTGATCTCTAATTTTGTCTCTAAGCCTTTTGAATTTTGCCTCTATTTGATATCTTTCTTGCTCACCCATAAGTGAAAATTTAGTTGTTTCACTATCACTTTCATCATATCCAAATGGATGAATAAATGTATCACCAAAGGATAACAAATTCATACCTGGTAGTTCTTTTGCTTGTTCATGTTCATTCTGAAGTGATTCTAAATCTGAAATGCTTCTTCCACATATTCCCCAATCGATTCTCCCACTGTCATAGTTCTTCTAAGATGTCTTCAACTTCTTAGGCGGTTTCTTCTTAAGCTTCTTTCCCATTGTTCTACGAATCTCCTTCAAGCGATCAAGCTTCTACCAAAGGACCTGCTCTAATACCAATTGTTGGAAATAATACTGAGAGGGGGGGTGAATCAGTATTATCAAATCAATATAAATTTTTAATTTTCATATTAAGATTCATATACACTACTTCACTTAAGGAAAACCAAGTGTATATGCAACTGTGTGTAGTGAAACAAGTGTATATCCAGTAAACTTATGATTTAGTTAGTTGATCCTTAATGAGTGCATTAGAACATTATTAGCCATATGAACAGTAAACAGGAGAAATAAAATAGAATAGATCATCACACACAAGAAGCACACATGAAAACCATGATATAAGGTGGAAACCCAATGTGGGTGAAAACCACCTGCTGCAAGTCATCTCTATCTTCTTTTAATAAGAAACTTATTTTTACAATATTTCTGTAATGGTGCAGTCTTATACCAGTACACAGGATTCTACCTGTAGAAGGCTACAACCTTCTCTCATTCTCCAGCTTCTCCTAGAAGGGAGCTGCAACCCCCTTAGCTCTTATATTGGCCAATCCTTTTACTAGTACGTAGGTATTGACCTACTGAATGCTCCAACCTTCACTTGTTTTCAACTGCTACTGGAAGGGAGCTACCACCCCCTTTGCTCTTGTACTAGTTGATGTACTAGTACATAGGTGCCAACCTACAGAAGGCTACAACCTTCTCTTTCTTCCTCCAGGTACAACATTTCATAAATTTTCAGATTGGATACTCCTGAAGCACAACAACATAATCTGAAGGCCACGTTTCATCCAATTTTCATACTGGACCCATCAATATCATTCAAGCACAAAATCAATCAACACTAGCATCATCAATCTTTGAGTCACCCAATACTGAATCACTGAAACCTTGTCAATAAACTACAGTCACCAGAACACAAAGCATAACACAAAACTCTGCAACAACATTAAGATCTAACTGTATCATCAAAAATCATGCATCAGAGTGCATATGCTACTTGGAAGAGTTGAACCAATATGTATAAGCAACATCACCAAAATGAACCACCGTATATGTCATCAGTTACTTATAACTTCGCTGCACTTCCTAACTTCAGACATACAAGATTATTACATATACAAGGATAATACATATGTTAGCAACCAGATCTAGTCCATTAGATCACATAAAGATAAGTCATTATGACCCTGATCCATTATAGATGTCATCCATCAACACTGAAGCTAAATACAATCAACTAAACTGAATATGCAGAATACTTACACCAGTAAACAGTCATCATAACTCATAAACAACCAGAACCACCTGTAACTTCAAACATCATAGCTCATATGGTATATGCTACTTAGATGTATCTAACGTGCATATGTACGTGCTTTTATCATAGTCAACCAGTGTATACATTTGTAAATATTCATTCATGATTTGCAGCTATTCCAAACTTGAGTTATACCGAAATCATAATAGAACATTACATGCGTCAGTGTACAGATCTAGACTTAACAAGATCGAACCATATAGAGATGATTTATTCCAAGCCATTAGATCCTGATCTATCCTTAGATCTTGTTCTCCATCAACCGCTAAGATTTCTCCTTAGCTTAGATCAAGCAAGGTATCATGAACCCATAACCTACATACTGGATCTCATGTTTCATCAGATATTCAAGATTTTCTCCATGCCTTTGCCTAATGATCTTCTTCTCCTTTTATAGTCTTTAACCCTTACTCAATACCATGGTCCAAAACCATTTAGAACCAATACTAGGGACCCAATACCTGGTTTGAACACTTCGGACGCAATACCAAGGTCCAAAACCATAGGTTTAAATACCACGAACCATAAAATAAGCTTTCCCACATGTACGCGCTTTTTCGTGCATGAATGTGTGTGCATACGCATACGCTACTTTTGATCAGAAATATCGCGTGTATACGCGTCGTTGTATATAGTGAACTTGCGTGTATACCCTACTTGGTATATAGCGAACCTGCGTATATACGCGGCTTGGTATATAGTGAAACTGCGTGTGTACACGACTTGGTATATAGTGAACCTTCGTATATACTTTTCTTTCTCCATTCTTTGTAGTCTGATCATCAATTCTTTGCTACTGACCTGCTGCACTATGATCTATCATCTGTGTGATTTCCCATCAAGGAAAACACTTGTATCATAATGCCAACAATCTCCCCCTTTGGACTTGATGGCAAAGCTAACTCGTCATACTGAGAACTGTCATCTAATTCCTTTGAGTTGTCTTACATCCCATGTATTCTGTCACATCTGATATCTCTTCTGTAGATTCATCTAGTTATATATAAGTGAGTTGTTCTTCTATGAGTGGGTTGCCATCAAGTACAACACATGCATCATAATGCCAACAACTTTTGCTTTCTGCAAAATGTTTTCCATATTAAAAATTAAAAAATGTAGAGAGGATATGTCCTAAAAGAATAATAAAAGAATAAAAAGAAACATAAAAGATCAAAAGAGTGAAAAATATGAACCCCAAAAGGAAATAAAATAGATCATGAAAGTGTGAAAATTCAAATGCCACTACTTTTTACTTTACTTTGTAAAAGAAGGTTGTGTGTAGCTTGTCAGAAATGCCACAATCCATGATTGTCAAATAGCTTATCTTGACTCATTCATTCTTTAAACTTTATGTTGATAGACAGAGAATAAGCATCTAGCCAAACTATTTAAACTTGGTAGATTAGTAGTTAGGTAGAGAATAAAAATGAGCTCATTAGTTTAATATAAGCCATTGGAAGTTATAAGGTTAGAATTAGACAACTTTCTTGTCAAAATAAAAGGAAATAAAGGGTCAGCAAGCTCAAATGCACCCAATAAAATGAAGAAAAATGTTAGGATAAATAAAGGGTAGGTAGAAGAAAGGTTGCAAATGCACAAGCTTGCTGAGTCAAAAAGCACATTTATCATGCTTAATCCTATGTTTCATGTGCAGGAGGATTTATGAGATAGAAAGATATTCACAATCTTGTTTACTAATTTCCCCTCATTTCACTATACCCCACATGCTTATTTGCTAATTTCCCCATTATCCCTTCATCACTTATAAGTCACTTTTTTCCCCTCATTTTGACCCTTACCCCTTGGTTTCACATATTTCCCTAGTAATTACCTTTCAAAAATCATCCTCGTACCTAAAACCCCTTTTCCCTAGCATGAAACCCATTCCCCATTGCAAATATTACCTTCCCCCCTTATTAATTTCCCTATTTCCCTTCAAAACCCACAAAACCCCCTTTGTCCTAAGTTTTTATGCCCCCGCTTTATCTAATTAAGCCCCCCATTTCATATCTCCCCAACAAACCTCTTTTAACCTACCAACCCTTGGCACAGTTAAAAAACCCCACCACATAACCCATGGTCCCACTTTATTGACCCTCTTCTTATGTTAAAAAACTCAACTTTATTGGTTAATTAATTACATCTCTGTGTTTTTAAACCCTGAGCCCCACAAATCCATTTCCCAATTCCCTTCGTTCAACTTAACCACACAATAGCCATTCGATCTCCTACCCCCAGATTTGATGGTGCACATCCATATCACGCAGGTTCATTGACTGATCAATAACAACCCGAGAGCACGCGAAATTCGCAGTTTTGCCTCGGCACTGTTCTGTTACTTGGCGGCACCGGGTGAGATCGCGTGCTCAAGAAAAATACCGCCTACCATCCAAAAGTGATGCGATGGCCCAGAAAACAACCTCCCCACCCAGACCAAAAAGTAGCCACTGTTCATTTATATTTTCCACACCAAAATGTGACAGTTACATGTTAAAAGGTTAAAAAAGCTCCAAATTACTCTTTTCTTGCATTTTTCACGGTAAACTACTGCTAAACTATTTGCGACACCCTGAACCTGTAACGACCAAATTGACCACCATCTACCACCTGAAGAAGCTCCGAACACCTAATTGAAGCAACTAGTTGACAATTGAAGCCAACATACTCACTGCATTCACCATTGAACCCAGTTTGCGTGTCAAACCATCGATTTCTAGGTATTCCTGGAAAAACCAAAATGACCCCTGAATTTCAAAATGTACATTTTACATTGAGAGGTTAATTACAGACTGAAATTACCCTTTCACTATACCAAAACTTCTAAACCTCACTTCTAAAACCACTACAAGTTGAATTCATATCTCTACACCCAATTATGGCTTCCCAAACCTTTTTGGACATGAGACCTTTGCAAACCCCTCACCTGGACATTGACTACCTTGCATTAGCAAACAAACATTTTCAAATAAAGGACACAGCTTCCCCTACCTACCTTTTGAAGCTCCATTGCTGGAGTAAGGACAAATTCTTGAACTAGAACGATGACATTCACCTCTGGGAGTCTAATTTTCCTAACTATTTGTTACCAGAAGTACACCCATTCCTAGACATCATCCACTTATTTCATTCTTTCTACATTCCCAGCGAAAGAGCCATTGTCACCCCTAACTAGCAAGTATTTTTTACCATCACTGCAAAATCCATTAACAAAATGTTGCAGATCCAACCAAGCCCTAATGAGATCCCACTATCTATTGGAGACTTGCTAGACCTCTACGTAGAATTAGACCTGCCTAGAATATCCCAAATTTTCCAAACTTTCATCATTAAGGAATGTCATACTCTCATAGATAGTCCCCCTTATGCTGCCACTATTTTTTTTGAGAGAGGTAGACAGATTATTATGATGCTATCTTGCATCTTAGGATACACCACATATGAGCATGTGGATGAGGTTGTCCTTGTTGGCATTATGGTTCTGGTATGATTATATGTTTCAGATGTTGTACTTGATGGCAACACCTAAGGCATGGCTCTCATTTTGATGAAAATAAAGAAGTACGCAGGAGAACAGTTCAGGAGGGGCGTACCCGCAGGTATGTCGTGCAGGGACCGCGTCCAAATACGCGGGTCACCCATTCATGGGGTGCGTACCCCAGTGCACACATTCCAAGGTAGTTAAGCGCCCAAATGTGGGGCTTTCTCATGGTATTTAGCCAACAGTATTGGGTTATCATGGTTTCGGCCCGTGGTATTGTTTATTTTATTATTATTATTGAGCCCCATGATCCTTGATTTGAGGAAGAGCTTGCCTATATAAAGCAAAGGAGATCATTTGGCCTTAGCATCTTTTGAGTGATTGAATATCTTAAGATCTGATTTATTTGGGTTCTTGGTCTTAAAAAGATTGATCTATAAAGGAGAAGTTAGAAGCGAATCTGCGAAGGGTTATCTCTTGAGCGCGAGTTCAGATCTGAGCATCTGACTTTATTTCAGCCCTTGGTCGAGGTACGCAGAGGCGCCGAAGGCTCAGTGCGTGGGTACGCAGAGGCGCCGAAGGTTTACTGCGTAGGTACGCAGGAGCGCCGAAGGTTCAGTGCGTGGGTGCGCAGGGGCGACAAAGGTTCAGTGCGTGGGTACGCAGGGCGACTGTGGTTCAGGTGCGTGCTTTCTGCAGCAGCACGCGGCGCGCTTATTCTCTTGGGTGCGTACCTTCTGTGAAAGTACGCGGCGCGATAGTGCAATTGGGTGCGTACTGTACGCAGATCAGTGAAAGGAGAAGTGCGTGGGCACGCAGTTTAGCTGAAGAGGCTCTGCGGGTATACGCAGTGAGACAGAGGGTAAAGTGCGTAGCAACGCAGGCCAGTAAAAGGAAAGCTGCGTATCTGATTTAAGATCTTCTGTTGGTTGAATTTTTCTGTTGATAAGATGTTCTGGTTTCTGTTCTGTTATTACTGATCTGGTTACTACAGCTGTCTGTATAATTTACATGTACTTGATGTATATGGATCCAGTTTGAAAATTTATGAAAAGCGGTCCTTGAAAAGAAGTAGGGGGTTGTAGCTCCCTTCCAGGAAAGATTGGAAAACGAGAGAGAGTTGTAGCTCTCTGCAGGTTGCAGCCTGCGTACTGGTAAAGGACTGCACTAGTACAAGACCATTGTAAAAGGAGTTTCTAATTTGAAAAAAGATAGAGACATATTGCAGCAGGTGGTTTTCACCCACATTGGGTTTCCACCTTATATCTGGTGTTCTTTGATGTGACTGTCTGTTTTTCTTGTTCATGCTCATTATTTTATGGTACTGATATGCAAAAATAATTCAAAGTATAAATAAGGAAGAATTGTTAAAAGATCTAGATAATACTGATTCACCCCCCCTCTCAGTATTATTTCCAACAATTGGTATCAGAGCAGGTCCTTCTAAAGAAGCTTGATCGCTTGAAGGAAGATCTTTTCATCATGAGCAACTACGAGAGGGAAGCATCTATCAGGCCACCGATCTTTGATGGAACAAACTTCAACTATTGGAAGGTAAGAGTTACTACCTATCTTCAATCTCTTGGTACAGAAGTTTGGAACATTGTAGAGACAGGCTATTCTTTTCCTTCATCTACTCCTACAGATGCAGACGAGAAAAAGAAGTATGAAACAAATGCAAAAGCAGTCAGTACCCTATTAGGATGTATATCCCAATCGGAATTCATGAAGGTAATGCACTATAAATCCGCAAAAGAGATATGGGATAAAATTGTCATGAGCTATGAAGGAGATGAACAGGTAAAGCATGCCAAACTTCAAACTCTCAGGATTCAATATGAGACTCTCAAGATGTATAATGGTGAAAGTGTGGCTAACTATTTTCTTCGGGTAGATGAAGTTGTTAATTGTATGAAAAATTTGGGTGAAGAAATAAAAGAGGCTATTGTGGTTGAAAAGGTTCTAAGATCATTGTCCCCCAAGTTTGAATCTAAAGTATCTGCTATAGAAGAAAAGGAAAATCTACGAACTCTTACTATGTCTCAGCTGCATGGAATTCTAACTGCTTATGAAATGAGAAAGGGAGAATGATTCAGTGTTGTTGCCATCAAGTCCAAAGGGGGAGATTGTTGGCATTATGATGCATGTGTTGTACTTGATGGCAACCCTCTCATATACATTCAGAAGATATATCAGAAGGGATAAGAATGTTATCGGAACAAAATGGGTCTTCAAAAACAAACTGAATGAAAATGGAGAAGTAATTAGAAACAAAGCCAGACTTGTTTGCAAAGGATATGCGCAGCAAGAAGGAATAGACTTTGAAGAAACTTTTGCTCCTATTGTAAGACTTGAAGCTATTTGAATGTTTCTTGCTCTCTCAAGTTTTCAAAACTTCAAAGTATTTCAAATGGATGTGAAATCAGCCTTTCTGAATGGAGACTTGGAAGAAGAAGTATACATTGAACAGCCAGATGGGTTCATTCTTGGAAATGATCCAAATCTTGTATGCAGATTGAAAAAAGGCTCTCTCTGGGCTCAAACAAGCTCCAAGGGCTTGGTACTATCGTTTGGATAAATATCTTCATCAACAAGGTTTTTCAAAAGGATCAGCAGATAGCAATCTTTATATAAAAGTTGAAAATGACAAATTGCTAATACTTGTTGTGTATGTAGATGACATTATTTTTGGCAGCTATGAAGAAGAGATGAGTCAAATCTTTTCCTTGGTCATGCAAAAAGAATTTGAAATGTCGTTGCTGGGAGAACTGACATATTTCCTTGGTTTGCAAATCCAACAAAAGGAAGAAGGAATCTTTTTA
>APFE030176033.1:43876-114326 GCA_000404065.3 Pinus taeda
GCAGATCTGGTTCATATTCAGGGGGAGCATGTTCTTAGGGGGAGCATAACCCTTTGCCCTTGATGTCAAACGGGGAGATGAAGCTGAAGATTTTGAGGTTGCCATCAAGTCCAAAGGGGGAGATTGTTGGCATTATGGTTCTGGTATGATTATATGTTTACACCCAAGGCATGGCTCTCATTTTGATGAAAATAAAGAAGTACGCAGGAGAACAGTTCAGGAGGGGCGTACCCGCAGGTATGCCGTGCAGGGACCGCGTCCAAATACGCGGGTCACCCATTCATGGGGTGCGTACCCCAATGCACACATTCCAAGGCAGTTAAGCGCCCAAATGTGGGGCTTTCTCATGGTATTTAGCCAACAGTATTGGGTTATCATGGTTTCGGCCCGTGGTATTGTTTATTTTATTATTATTATTGAGCCCCATGATCCTTGATTTGAGGAAGAGCTTGCCTATATAAAGCAAAGAAGATCATTTGGCCTTAGCATCTTTTGAGTGATTAAATATCTTAAGATCTGATTTATTTGGGTTCTTGGTCTTAAAAAGATTGATCTATAAAGGAGAAGTTAGAAGCGAATCTGCGGAGGGTTATCTCTTGAGCGCGAGTTCAGATCTGAGCATCTGACTTTTTTTCAGCCCTTGGTCGAGGTACACAGAGGCGCCGAAGGCTCAGTGCGTGGGTACGCAGAGGCGCCGAAGGTTTACTGCATAGGTACACAGGAGCGCCGAAGGTTCAGTGCGTGGGTGCGCAGGGGCGACAAAGGTTCAGTGCGTGGGTACGCAGGGCGACTGTGGTTCAGGTGCGTGCTTTCTGCAGCAGCACGCGGCGCGCTTATTCTCTTGGGTGCGTACCTTCTGTGAAAGTACGCGGCGCGATAGTGCAATTGGGTGCGTACTGTACGCAGATCAGTGAAAGGAGAAGTGCGTGGGCACGCAGTTTAGCTGAAGAGGCTCTGCGGGTATACGCAGTGAGACAGAGGGTAAAGTGCGTAGCAACGCAGGCCAGTAAAAGGAAAGCTGCGTATCTGATTTAAGATATTCTGTTGGTTGAATTTTTCTGTTGATAAGATGTTCTGGTTTCTGTTCTGTTATTACTGATCTGGTTACTACAGCTGTTTGTATAATTTACATGTACTTGATGTATATGGATCCAGTTTGAAAATTTATGAAAAGTGGTCCTTGAAAGAAAAGAAGTAGGGGGTTGTAGCTCCCTTCCAGGAGAGACTGGAAAACGAGAGAGAGTTGTAGCTCTCTGCAGGTTGCAGCCTGCGTACTGGTAAAGGACTGCACCAGTACAAGACCATTGTAAAAGGAGTTTCTAATTTGAAAGAAGATAGAGACATATTGCAGCAGGTGGTTTTCACCCACATTGGGTTTCCACCTTATATCTGGTGTTCTTTGATGTGACTGTCTGCTTTTCTTGTTCATGCTCATTATTGATGGTATTGATATGCAAAAATAGTTCAAAGTATAAATAAGGAAGAATTGTTAAAAGATCTAGATAATACTGATTCACCCCCCCCTCTCAGTATTATTTCCAACAGTCCTAGCCTTCCTTTCCATCTTTAGCGTAGGCAAGCCTCCTACTATTATTCACAACTATGCTTAGTTCGTTACAGATAGGATGCATGAGCAATTCACTGGATTACCTACTGAAAGAGTCTTCAAGTATTCATCTCTATTATTTCACATGTTTTTATACTACCAGTTAGATAAATTCCCTCTCAACATCCAGAAGTTGGATACCGAGGGAAATCAAAGATTAGTTATTTATTGGACACCCTTGATCCAAAAGTACTCCACTACATTCACTTATAAGGACTTCATTGATTCATGTGTCCATCCAGTGATGAATATGCTAACCAGTGGCCTTCAGCCTAGAATCAGCCAAGAGATCAAAAGGGTGTTATAGTTGGCCAAGAACACCAAGGTGGGAGATTGGTATCTATACTAGAACCACACAGAAATAAGAATTTATGGATGCCAAATTGCCCCTTACAAACTGCCCAAATACCTCCCCATGAGGATATTTGCACTAGAATACTTTAGGTAGATTATCAATTCTGATGAAGTCAACTTTCTAGCAGCTAGGAAGAAAACCCAATTCAGAATGAAAAATTAATTGGGCCCCTTCATTGGTAATAACAAAGAAGCTAGACCAAAGGCAGATAATATTTTACAACAAATGAAGTTCAAAAATAGTTTTATGTGGTAGTATGACCCTCATGGAGTCATAAATATGTTGAGAATCAAGGTCAAGTTGGGACCTTTTATCCATCATCCTAGACCAGACATTGAGATGTTTGCCAACCAATAAAAATGGTTGGAAAACACTCTAATTGACATGGATAGCACTATAGTGGATGTACAAAATACATTGATTATGTAGGGAGATAGAATGATGAAAGTTCCTTCTTGTAGGTTCCAGAACTAAGAGAACCAATGAATAGTCCTCTTGTTTTACAGTCTCGAGCAAATGAATACAGAAACCTAAAAAGGAACAGCGAGGAGGGTTCCACTTTAGCTATGGAAACTAACAATGAGCAGTTTAAGATTAGGAAGAGGCCCAAGCTTAATCCTATAACTAAATAGGAAAAAACCATTGAATTAGTAGAATTCACTAACACTAATACAATGGTCGAAAGAAGCAAAGGTACAATAGTTTCAAGAGAAACACAATAGCTCTCAACATCTAGCACTCAACTGATTGAGAGACAACTTTGTGTTGAGGTTTCTTTATTCACCAGGCCAGCTGATAAAGAAAAGGATATCAAGGACATGTATAAAGAAATTAAGTTAAGAAATGAGAAGTTGAAGGTTGAAACCTGAGCTCAATACTTCAAACGCACACCAACAAATTGAAGCAGGTTGATGTCAGTTTTTGACATCAAAATAAGAAAAACGCAGGTGTCCTTCATGCAACCAACTGTCCAGCAGCCAAAGACATCAGCTAGCTATAGAAAAACAAGCTTTGAGGTGTTGGCCGGTGATGTTCATCCCATTGCCTAGATTCAATTCCACAAATAGGTAGGAGATATGATCTACTCTACCTTGACAGGAAAGGCCATGGCTGCACATAAGTTGTAGAGTTCATTAGATAACATTACCACTCAATACAAATTGGAAAAGGCTCCTCTCAGGTCAAGGACAACATGATCAAGTCATTGGAGGACTTGGTAATTGAGCTGGGACATGATGCCAATGACATCAAGGTTGCTGAGAAAACGATCAAGAAGAAGAATGAGGACATTGTAGCTCTCAAAAAACAACTAAAACTTCCTCATTCAGAGCACCCACAAACAAAAGAGGTCCTGGTGAGCGAAACAAATCAGGAGGAGATGATCAACCTGGTTTTACAATTAAATGATCAACTGAAGGAAATGGAAAAGGAGCTAGATAGCTTGATATAGTTAAAACAAGCTCGTCTTGAGACTGCTCCTGCCATTTTTATCCCAACAATGACTACTGCAGTATCATCCACCTTGGCAGCATCATTAGCTCCTACAACTCCAATGGCTACAACACTGCTAACATCTACAACGTCTACATCAACAACACGGTCAACAACACCATCTCAGCCAAGTGATGATCCTAGTAAATTGGTCAAGGAAACGAAATATATGTCCATTCAGACCATTGAAATGAATAAGCTCAAGGAAAAGGTAGCTAGTCTAGAGACTGACTATAAGCTTGCACAGATTATGCACAAAGAAGAAGTACAGAAATCAACCAGGATGAATGAAAGAATAAAAAATCTTGGAGAAAGAATTTACTTTGAATGAAACACTTGGCCAAGCCAAGGAACAATTGTGGGCCAATATCATTGACTCTATCAATGATATTTGGCCATCCATCCAAGTAATTTTTTAGCAAACTGACTTAGTGAAACAGGCTACAGAAGCCATACAAAGAGTGAAAATAGAACTGGGAGACATGCAAGAGGAAGCCAATAGGATCATTCACTTCCTCAACTCCAAAAACAAGTATGAATTGCAGGAGCTGGAGATACCTGATAGGACAGTACAATACTAGAAGTTAAAAGGGTCCTCACCAAGAGAAATTTAATGCCAAACCTAGAAGATATGTGCCATACCATGCAACTGGTTATAGGCAGATCATGGTTAAATTTGAAGTTTTGACGCAAAAGGGTCTACCAAATCCCTTAGCAATAAATGATAAATTAATGCCACAGGAGGACTACAATAGAAGAATTAGAGAAGTGGCCAAAGATGAGCTAAGTACTTCATCTATGAAGGGGATTCCAGCTGGCAAGGTCCTATACCAAACTTTTGAGAACTTGTTTTACCTCCAACATGAGGTAAAACACTTTTTTGTGAATAAACCTACTTTTGCCAAGTACATGGATCCAGATGAAATTTATAGGAAAATGATAAATATCCAATTACTAGATGCAAAAACATGGGAGAAATTGAATGACTTACTTTAGAAATACACAGTCAAATGTAAAAATGTACAGTAGGGGTGAAAACGACACAATAAAAGGATAATGATAGGCTAGTCAGATGAAAGAGTATTAGGTAAAAGTGTATTAGTTGAAAGGTCAGAGTGAAAAGAACATCCAACGTGAAGACCAACAACAAGGCAGAGAATAAAAGGCAAAATATCAAAGTCTAAAGACAGCACAACCTAATAAGCAGGGATAACATACATCAGTTGAAAATTTGTCTCTATCTTCTTGCATGAAGATATTTCTTTGTCTTAGATTAATTCCCAAGACAGTTTGGGATATTTTGTAACTTATTTTTATATAAATACTTCATAATTCGAAGTATTAGGTGTGGATTGCTATACATTTGTGGAGTTATTTTGATCATAAACCTAAGGGTTATTGTACCAATTTTTCAAGTCAGTAGACTAGACCAAGTAATAAAGAGATTGCATTATAGGATTCATGTGTTGAGCTATTACAGTGAAGTATTTTCTTTGTGAAATTTGTTATTTTCTTATGTTTTTCACAAACTTGAATGTTATCTAAAGTTGAATGAATTAACTGGAAATTTATCTGAGAATTTATTTAAGTACACTTTGTTTTGAACAGTTGACCATTTCCATGTTTTCTTCTGATAACCAGATCTGAGAATACTTAATTTCTCTCTCATCCCGATCGAACTCTTTCACTTTCTTCATAATACAGCCTAAGGAACCCTTAATTTCTCCTTGGATCTGATTGAAAACCACTTCACCATCTAGCCTTGAGATCTGAAGTAACTCCACTATCTTGCCTTGTAGACACTGTTTTTAAAACTTGATCCAGTCCTGTTTCCTTGACTTTTGATCCTATAGCCCAATGGTAAAAGACACCCCTCTTTTCATCTAAGTAAGTGATCCCACCACCAAATCCAAATCAAAACCCAAGTACAATCATAGCTAGCCTAAAATAAATTAACTAAACAATGTTAAAACATAAAGAGAGAGCCCTCTCTTAGCATTAGGAAGGCTAGATCATAATCTCCAAAGTAGGTTTGTGGTTACCTCTAATCATTTCCTTCTAATCAACTCTAAAGAAATATTGGAGTGATAACAGCTGCACCAATTGGGAGCCCCCCCTCCTTGGCAAGGGATCGGGGGCAGCGCCCTCGAAGCTAAATATAAACTTAAAATTTCCTTGTAAATTTTTTTTATTTCATAGTCAATCTAGGCGGTTCATTAGGGAGAGATCTGATGGTAGAAGTTAAGTTTAATTTAGGGTTTTTTCCTTAGAAGGCAACCCCAATTGTATTGCGTCTAAATAGATCTGTATTTTGAATGAGAAAGAGAGAGGAGATTGTGTGAGAGCAGAGAGGGAATTATAGTATATCTTCTGTAGGTTGTATCTCTTCAGTTTGTTGGATATTATAAAATGAAGGACTGGTTGTTTCCCATGGACGTAGCCCAAACTGGATGAACCATGTAAATATGTGTCTCTCTTGTTTTATGTGTTTTTTGTGTTTATATTTCTGCAATATATTTTATGTGTTCCATTGCTTTATAATATATGATTTTATAACAACTGGTATTAGAGCCGAAGGTCTATTTGGCTGATAAACTCGAAGGAGAGAAGGGTTCCTAGTTCGAGTGGGAGAAATGGCATAGATGGTATGTTTAGGGTAGAAAATTTTAACAGCCAAAACTACTAGCTGTGGAAGATGCATATGGAAGATTATTTGTACCAGAAAGATATGTACCAACCATTGAGCTGGAAGGCAAAGAAATCGATGAGTATGATAGACACAGAATGGGATATTCTCGACATAAAGGCACTTGGAACAATATGGTTGTGCCTATCAACATCGGTAGCATTTAATATTTCAAAGGAAATGACAATAGAGGGTTTAATGTCGGCATTGGCCAAACTATATGAAAACTCCTCGACCTCAAATAAGGTATTTCTTATGAAGTGTTTATTTAATATGAAAATGTCAAAAGGTGGATCTATTGCTGATCATTTAAATGAATTTAATATACTTACCAGTTAATTAAGTTTTTTACTGGTAACTTTTGATGATGAATTTAGGGCTCTATTATTTCTGTGCTCATTTCTAGAAAGTTGGAATGGTTTAGTTATGGCCATTATTAACTTTGTCTCTAGATCTAGTAATTTAAAGTTTGATGATGTTGTTGGCGCAATCCTTAGCGAGGAAATGCAACGGAAAATCTCAGGTGAGACATCAGGTAATGCTTTGACTTCAGAGACTAGGGGAAGAAAAATGGAAAGAGGAAAGAGCCCAGGATATGGCAGTAAGTTAAGGAAAGGTGGATCAAAGTCAAGAATAGGGATAGTGTGCTATAAATGTAGGAAAAAGGGACACCTGAAGAAAAACTGCAAGTCTCAGAAGGGAAAAGAAGGAGACGTGAAGCAAGAAAACAATCATGAAGCGAATGTGACAGGTAATGTGTTGCAAGATGCTTTAATTCTTTCATTAGAAAATATTATTGATGCCTGGGTGGTAGATTCAGGTGCCTCATTCCATGCCACACCTGATAGGAAACATTTTCATGATTATGTTCAAGGAGATTTTGGATAGGTTCAATTGAGTGATGGTAAACCCTGTAAAATCATTGGAATGGGTACAATTTTCATAAAACAACAGAATGAAAATCAATCGTTATTAAAGGAGGTAAGGCATGTTCCAAATCTAAAGAAAAATCTAATTTCAACAGGGCAGTTGGGAGGTGAAGGATATGTAACTACTTTTATAGATAAAACTTGGAAGGTCACTAAAGGATCCTTGGTAATAGAAAAGGGAGAAAATGCTGGTACATTGTATTTATGCAATGTTATTTCTAATTCTGTTAATGCTTTAACCTCTACAAGAGAAGATATGGAATTGTGGCATCATAGGCTTGAGCAAATGAGTGAGAAGGGGATGCAGATTCTTCACTGAAGAATTTTTTTGCCAGATTTGAAGCATGTTGATTTAAAATTCTGTGAGAATTGTGTTTATGGAAAACATAAGAGATTCAGATTCCTCAGAGTTGGGAAAGAAAACAAGAGCGAAAAATTAGATGTTGTGCATACAGATGTATGTGGATCTGCTCAGGTATCATCTATCAATGGATCTCAGTATTATGTTACTCGTATTGGTGATGTAACGAGAAAAACCTGGATTTATTGTAATCGAAATAAATCTGATGTATTTGACACTTCCAAGAAATGGAAATCTTTGGTTGAAAATGAGACATGAAAAAGGTTGAAGTGTATCATATCAAACAATGGAGATGAATATTGCAGCAAAGAGTTTGATAAGTACTATTCAAAGAATGGAATTCGCAAAGAGGAGATAGTTCCAGGAACACCACAGGAAAATGGTGTGTCAGAAAGGATGAACATGACAATTATGGAGCGTGCAAGGTGCATGAGATTGCATGCATGATTGCCTTTACAATTTTGGGCAGATGCTGTAGATATTGTTGTTTATCTAATAAACAGAGGGCCTTCAAGTTCCTTGGATGGTGGTATTCCAGAGGAGGCATGGTTAGGTAAAAAGGTAAACTACTCATTTTTAAAAGCTTTTGATTATGAAGCCTTTCTCCACATTAATAAAGAAAATAGAACAAAGCTTGAGGAAAAATCAATGAAATGTACTTTTATTAGATATGGTGTTAATGATTTTGGTTATCTCTTTTATGATTATGAAAAAAACTAAATCATTAGAAGAAGAGATGTCATATTCAATGAAAAGGTTTTGTATAAGGATTATCTGCAGGAAAATAAACATGAAAAAGAAAAAAGAGAATACACAGTGTTAGATGAGATGACAGAAAAAGTGATGGTGCTTGAAAATCATAATGATCAATGACTAGAACAGAAAAAACAACCACAACAACAAAAAGCACCTCAAACACCTTAAAGTGTTGTTAGAAGAGCTACCAGGATAATTTGACCCCCTAAACGATACTCTCCTTCATTGTATTATGTATTGTTGTTGACTAATTCTGGTGAAACAGAATGTTATGAAGAAGCAATGTAGGTAGAAACTAGGAAGAAGTGGGAGCAAGCCATGAAAGAAGAGATGCACTCCTTAGCACATAAATAGACTTGGGAGTTAGTCAGGTTTCCTTCAAGTAAAACAACATTGCAGAATAAATGGGTTTACAAGTTGAAGGAAGGAGATGGAGGTAGAAAAAGGTATAAAGCTAGACTTGTGGTGAAGGGGTTTGCATAGAAAAAGGGTATAGACTTTGATGAGATATTTTCTCTTGTTGTTAAAATGACTTCAATCTGAACTATTTTAAGTCTAGTAGTAGCTAAAGTTTTTGATATTGAGCAATTAGATGTAAAGACAACCTTTCTCCATGGGGATTTGGAGGAAGAGATATATATGCAGCAACCATAAGGATATGAGGTAAAAGGGAAAAAGAAACTAGTGTGTAGGTTGAAGAAGAGCTTGTGATGTATCTAAAATTTGACAAGTTTATGTCAGAACAAGGTTATACTAGATGTCACTCTAATAATTGTGTTTGTCTCAAAAGCCAAAATTATGGCAACCATATTATATTTTTATTGTATGTAGATGACATGATTGCTGCAGGTTTAACATGAAGGAAATAAATGTGCTCAAACAAAAATTGGAAAACTCATTTGCAATGAAGGATTTGGGTGCTGCAAAATAAATTCTTGGTATGAGAATAACTAGAGACAAGAAGAATCGAAAGCTAACATTGTCTCAGAGTGAGTACATAGAAAAGGTGTTGAAAAAATTTAATATGCAAAATGCAAAACTAGTTAGTACACCTTTCGCTAGCCATTTCAAGCTAAGTAAAGAGGTGTGTCCCAGGACTTAGGAAGAAATGGCTTATATGTCTAAATTTCCATATACATCAGCAGTTGGAAGCTTAATGTATGCAATGGTCTGCACAAGGCCTGATACTGCACATCCAGTGGGAGCTGTAAGCAGGTACATGAACAATCTAGGAAAAGAACATTAGATGGCAGTGAAGTGGATTCTCAGGTATTTGAGAGGTACCACAAATCAAGCATTATACTTTGGTGGTTCAGACATTTCTCTACAGGGATATGTTGATGCAGATATGGTGGGTGATAGAGATAACAGGAGGAGCACCATAGGGTATGTGTTTATTGTAGGTACAACATCTGTCAGTTGGGTTTCAAAACTGCAAAGTGTTGTTGCACTCTCAACAATGGAAGCAAAGTATGTTGCTGCTACGGAACGCTAGTAAAGAACTAATTTGGTTACAAAGGTTTCTAGATGAATTTGGTAAGAAGCAGGAGTTCGGCAGGTTATACAGTGATAGCCAGAGTGGCATACATCTTGCAAAGAACTCTGCATTTCATTCCAAGACTAAACATATACAACTCAAGTACCATTTCATATGGTCAGTGTTGGAAGATGGAGATTTGAAGCTAGAAAAGATACACACTAGTCAAAATGCTACAGATATGTTAACAAAAGTTGTAACTGTTAGTGTCAGTATCTTCACACTGCCATCAATGATCAAATTCCTCTTTTTGCATGCATATTGGGTGTCCCATCTGATCAGTTTCATTGCATTAAGTCATGGATCAACTGATGGTAGTGGTTTCATGTCAATTTCCCTCATGACATTCACCTGCTGACCTGTTCACACATTTTTTTTAGTCATTTACTATCATCCTGTTTCATTTCGTTTATAAAAATCAGTTTTAGGGTTTAGTCTCACTAGGTCTTAGGATTTGTCATCATGGTCATCCTAATTGAATAAAAAGGTCAGCAGGCACATGAGGAGGATAAATAAGCTCATAAAATCATAAATTTACTTCTGTTATGCTCAATAATTGTTTTTTACCTCAAAACTTTGTTTTGAGGTGAAAACGGATTTTTTTTCCATTATTATAAAAATTTCATGTAATTTCAATGTTTCTATATGTAATAAGTATTCCAATAGTTGTTCCTGGTGACCTGGTAACAAAATCCAACTCCTGCCATTCAAAGAATCAATGTAAAAGTCCACCTGAAAAAAAAAAAGCAAAAGTCAGAATGTAAGTGAAACAGAGCATTTGTGAAAAAGCTAGCAAAACATTAGAAAAGTGGGTTTGGTTAATGAAAATTTAAAATAAAAGGGATATAAAAGTCAATTCATGTGTTTGGGTCTTCAATGTTGCAATTGAAAGAGCCAAAAGCATAAAAATTGTGTTTGTGAAGAAAGAGGGCAAAAACAGAGGAAAAATCCCAAAATCTTGCTGGCGCTGCGCACTTGGGCCTTGGCACTACACACCTGCTGTAGGTTTTCCACTACATTTTGGTCTGGTGATGCGTACACAAAGTGTTCTGCGCACCTGAGCAGCATCACTGCACACTTGTCCACTGAGCTTCAAAATGATTCGAGCCACTCAAATTCACTGCAAATTCCTTAATTGTCCTCTCATCAAGTAAGTAAAGCTTCTCATCTAGTTTAGCAAGGGTTTTTCATCAGTTGTGGTGATTTTCATGTCTCAAAAAACTAAACCCTAGCTATCCTCTAAACTGTCTCATAGATTTGCAAAGGGTACTTGTTTCTTGATGTTTCTATTCCCTTAAACTATTTTCCCTAAACCCTATTCCCTTAAAGTATTTTCCCTAAACCCCATTCCCTTAATCTATTTTCACTAAACAATAACCCTCCAAATATAAAACCTTCTACCTACTATTCCCAAACCCTAGCCCTATACCCTATTCACAAACCCTCATTCCCACATCCTATTATTTCACTACATCTATTATACTATCAAACCCCTCATTTCACATTCATAATACCATCCATTCCCCTCATTTCCCAAAAGAAACCCTTTCACTTCATATTTCAAAATCTCTTCATACTCATCTGCTTTCACTCCAAATTCAAAGCATAGAGACATATTCAGACTATGAGAGGGAAGAGGAAACTCTCAGTGATTCTTCCTGAGAAGCTCATGTACTAAGAAATCCACTTAAAGGAGGAAATATCATTAGGTAGGAGCCTACTACTCTTACAGAATTACTTGCTTGCCCTCTTCTTGTAGCTTTCTTTAAACACCAGCCTTGTTATTAGTTTTGTGAAATGGTAGAGACGGTGAAATATCATCATGAGCTTGCTAGGTTGTTTGTTCTTCATCTTCACAATAGGCAGGTGAACCTTGATAGTGTCTCTTTGACCTTGAAACTTGAAACCATTGCAGTAGCAACATGCATCCCTAATGTAGGTGAACAATGGAATAAGGGGTAGCATTTGGGAAAAGAGCATTATAAGCCTTACATTAAGGCTGGATATCATAGGAAAATCAACAGGATTTTTCCTTTCAAATACTTGCAGAACATTTATGCTCCTCTCATGAAACTCATCATCAAGTATTTCACCTGTGAAGGGCGGTTTTCCCGCCTATATACATATCATGTCAGATTGTTGATGCATTTCACAAGAGTGAGGATGATGAAACTCCCATACTTTATATGTAGGAATATTGAGAAGATAGCTCTCTATGTGCGAAGGAAACCTTTTCCTCAGTAGTTCAACAACATTTACCGGTTCTCACTGATTAAAATTGTTGTCTTGCATCAGCTAAGCTTGTTGAACATACCATGGGATATATTCATTGCACATGAGATTTTCAAAGGCCCTCAGGTGATTCCATCAGTGCCTCAAGAGGAAGGAGGGCCATCAATATAGCCAGATGGTCATGAGACTGAAACTACAGGTGTGCAAGTGTTTGTCACCTATGAGAGAGGCACCAGTAGGCTTTTTGCTGCTGCTAGGGGAGTACTATCTCCACCAGGGGTGGAAGGGGTTTCATTTTCTTCACCAGACAATAGGTAAATGTTATCTTCACCAAGGGTGAAAGGGGCTTTGCCTTCTTCTCTAGCTAAATAGGCTGGTCAACAGTCAAAGAGTAAAGACAAAGGGCAAGATAGGGATTTTGTGTTGATTGAGGAGGATGTCACTGATTTGAGCTCTCAAAGCTCAAAACTCAAAGACATCATTATCAAAGAGGAGGAGGCCGAAATACAATCCTTATAACTTGATCTTGAGAGGGCCAAATGGATCATCAATTTTCTTGAGTAGGAGAACAAGCAACTGATAGATAAACAAACTATTATGGAGCTACAAATGATTAGGGAGAATAGGCAAACGGCAAAGAAGAGAAAGATCAAGATGACCTCCCTTGAGCAAGAAATTGAGGATGACTAGGAATCATGGTTCGAGAGGGAAAACATTCACTTGGAGAAGATTCTTGAGAAAGCCAACAAAGAGAAGAAAATGTTGCGCCATATGGCTTATCACTACCTAACTCGGAACAAAATTTTCAAAACAAGGGTGAAGAGGTTAAAGGCTAAGCTAAAAAGAGATTTGAGGAGAAAAAAAGAGCAAGATAAGCTCAAGATCTTAGCTAAAGCATCATTGGCCTAGAAAAGCACCAAACAAGGATCACTCATGCCAAATTTCAAGAACTTTGGAGCATTTTTTGTCATTTTTGAAATTTTTAATGCAAAAAACAAGTTTTTTTCAGCAGTGCATTGTGCTTTTTTTGGGGGTATCCATTTGCAAAAAGTTTATATTTTTGGAATCAGCAGGGAAAAATATGCATTCTCAGAAATGACTAAGAATTTTGGGTAAGTTCTAGGTGTCCAAAAGGGAAATAAAACTCAAAAAGTGCCCTCTCTGCCACTTTTTTGCCACATAGGAAGCAGTCTTGGGAGATTCAATTTTTGGAGGGGTAAATGGACTCCAAATTAGAAATTCAAGTTTTTCTAGAAAGTAGACTCACCGAGCTTTCCAATGAGCTATTCTGCACCTAATTTGAACTTTGGGAAGCCTTCCAAAAGTGGCATAGAAAAATAATTGCGCATAGGATCTGTGGCGCTATGCATAGAAGGAATTTTGCCAGTTTTGCCTGTTTTTCTAGATTTCGCCTAGTTTTCTCTGTAGTTGACCTTTCTTTGTTCTCTTTATGAAATTATCATGGTGAATGATGTAATTTGATGTAATTATTGATGTAAAACACTTAATATGGTAGATACATCAAGTCAAAGGTGGTTTTTAACTAAATGAATCAGTTTCCATGGTTTTAGAGGCAAGTTGTTCTATTGCCTATATTCCTGTTCCTAGTTTAGATAGGGTTGAAACCACCCCTTTTCTCATGGATTCGACCCTGATAGCTAGCTTGAGTATTTTCCTTGCCTATATCATGAACTTTTTGATTCATTTGTAAAGGTTGGACTTTGGCAGAAGTGTTGGACTCACTGAACATTTTGTATCAGCAGTTAGCGAGGAATAGAACCAAGTTTCACAGCTATTTTTGTGGGATTTTTGTGACAATGAGTTTTATGTATTGTTCTTTATTTGTAATGATTTTTTCTAATGTTATATATGTATCAAATCTCTCTTTTTCTTCTAAACTAAGTGAATCAAGGTGAATAGACAAAATACACTAGATTTACAGTGCATTGTCTTGGGATTGCATTTAGTTTCAATGTTTTCTGCTATTTAAAGAGGATTCATAGCTTCCTATGTCCTCCTTAACTCCTCAACTATCTTACTCTACCATCTCAATCCTTTGCTAGTACATAAGCTCTTTTCTACCCTTCCCCACAGGACATGACTGTATTCCTAAGTTTATTTCCTGGATCCAAGCTACCTTCTCCAATTGATCCAGCAACCAACCATCAAAATCAAACAAAAACCCTCTGACCTATATACCTAGCCTAAAATCAACATTCATTTTAGTCATTTCAAGCCATAGTTGCAATATCCTAATTGAGATTGACAAGGAGAGAGCCCTCTCCCGACTTGTTAGGGCTAGCTACCAGGTTAAGTGTGATTTGATGTTACCCTAGACCTGCCTTCCTTTAGCCTGAGGTAGATTTAGGCACTAATAGTAACTAGGGAGAAATTGAGATTCTCCTCGGTTTCAATTGGTCTTCAATTATGATGAAGAAGATGAGAAACAACTAGGTCAAAAGTGGAGTCATTTTCCAGCAAATGAAGCAGCGCTGGAGTTGCTATAATCAATGTCTAAGTGAGAGATTGTTGGGTGTGGAGCCTAATTATCTTCTTTATTCAGATGTATCACAGCATTGGACCCTATTTCTTAATGTGGCAGAAATTTCGCCCGTAATATTTGCGCTGCAAGGGGGGTCCTGGGGGGCGGCTGCGACCTTTGGGAGCCCACCTTGGTAGGGGATCGAGGGCAGTGCCCCCGAACCTAAAAATATATGTAAAATTTCCTTGTAAAATGTTGTAATTTCTGTATTCAATATGGGTTGTTCATTAGGTGGAGATTTGATGATAGAAGTTATGTTTAATTTAGGGTTTTTTGCCCTAGAAGGCAACCCTTTGCTATATATGAGGGAATTGTATTGTGTCTAAGGAGATTTGTATTCTAAATGAGAAAGAGAGAGGAGATTGTGTGAAAGTGAAGAGGGAATTACAATGAATTTGATGTAGGTTGTATCTCTTCAATTTGCTTGATAATATAAAAGGAAGGACTGGTTGTTTCTTGTGGATGTAGCCCAAATTGGGTGAACCATGTATATCTGTGTCTCTCTTGTTTTATGTGTTTAATATGTTTTCTATGTTTATATTTCTACAATATATTTTATTTGTTCCATTTCTCTATAATATATAATTTTCTAACACTACCGCATAAATTCTTAAAGTTAGGCTCCATCGGGGTAGTCAAAGGCTTTTAGTCCACCATTCGAAATTTGAAATCCAACTTCCTCTTACTTTTGTAAATGAGAGTGTTTGTACCTATCAAAAAGAGGTAGTCGACATAAAGTATTAGTATTAGAGATATATCATCCACAACCTTAAAATAATGGTTTGGATCGGTTTCACTCCTAGCGAATCTCAGCTTCATCAGATAACTATGAATCCTCTCATTCCAAGCCCAGGGTGCTTGCTTCAAGCCATAGAGAGCTTTCTTCAAACTACATACATGAGATTCCCGATCATGAATCTCAAACCGCTCGAGTTGCTCCATATCTGTGGTCTTGCTATTACATGAGGTGAATGGTCCCCTTGTAAGATTTCCTTTGGTACATCTCAGACATGTACCTACATGCTCTACTTTGAATTCAAGCATCCTTGTCACCATCTGTCTCATATCAGGTAGGGACTTACAATGAAGATGGGAAAACCTCCAGTGCCATTGAAGAGATGTGTCACATAACATGGTACCCAACGGACTTCCTGCAACTTGATACAAAGTGCCAACCCTGAACCCAAGAGTAAGAGCATCTTTAAAATTCCTTCTCCAAACACATGAATGCCACCTTGTAACCTTTATCTTCCATTGTCGAAATGGACACTAGGTTCTTCTTGAGATCAAGTACATAAAGAACCGATCTACCTTGATCCAATTGAAGAGTAACGTTCCCTACACCCTTTATAGGATAGGTGGCATCGTCTCCAAGAATAATATCCAAGTTTGTTTCCTTCTCTATCAGGTTAGATAATGCTTCCTTGTATCGAGTGAAGTGCCTTGAAGCACCACTATCTATAAGCCAATTTCCCAAAGAGTCCAGAGGAGAGGTGGTGGACAAGGCCGATATAAGATAATACTCATTTTTCTTGTCAGAAACAGAATTTGATTCTTCATACCTAGAGTTCCTTACCTTCTTGGAGGGTCGAACATTTCCTTAATGTCCTTCATTCATTTTTCCTTTTCCATTGTATTGGTCATTCCTTCAATCATTTTTATTGAAGTTTCCCCTAGAATGATCATCATCGTGTGATGTGTCCCTTCTATTTAGACACTCCCTTGCATAGTGACCAAACTTATTGCAAGAAAAGCATCTGCCTTTCCTTCCACCCTTAGATCGAGGATTTCCACTGAAATGATCTTTAGACCCTACATTATTTCTCCTTTTTGCATGAGCAGAGAAAGCAATAGAGTTGCCTTTATTAGAAGGCATTTATTGCTACACCATCCTGGTTTCTTATTGAATGCATCTCGACATCAAATATTCAAACCCTGGAATTTGATCATTATTGATAATATTGGTTCTAAATATATAACACTAAAGTAGTAGTCCTCCAAGGGTAGTGATAGTAAGTTCCTTGTCAGATATGATTTCTCCAATTGTTAGAAGATCATTCTTGATCTCAGTCATCCTTAAGAAGTAGGATTGAATATCCTCGTCTTTTCCCTTCATAATATCCTTTAATCGGTTTTTGAGGAACAAAATTTGATTTGCATCACTAACCTTGAACATGCTTACCAATATGTCATCGATGTCCTTGGAGGTGTTCAAATCAAGATGTAGGCCATTAGTCGCTTATCAATGGAATCCCTAATAATATTATTCACTTTGACTTCACCTTTGGTGTGCTTGTTCTTTGTAGCATCTGGTGCATTTAATGGAGGCTCAAGGATTTTACCCTTCACATAATCTAACACTTATTTCTCTTCCAATGTTAGATCCGAAGACATATTCCATCCATGATAGTCAGACTTTTCACGAAGTTTTTGTTCAACCAGGAAGTGGGATGAGGAACCCATTGAGCCTTTTGTCCTTTCCGGCTGTCTTCAGTGATTGCTCTTTTGCTCTTGCTTGGGCTTTATCTTCACCTCAACTTTGATACCATGATAAATTTAGGTATGCTCTATGCTTAGACAAATTTACTTGATTTTTTCATACTAGCCCAATGACAATATTCAGATTAGCAATCACATCAGCATGATAGCAAGGTGCAAATAGAACATAAACATAGATAGTAGAAGACAAGCCAAGACAAGAGGACACAAGATGTGTCACTTGACAAGGACAAACCCCATGTGGGGAAACCCTTGATCAATTCTTCTTATATTATTCAATATTTTAGCAGAGAGAGAGATAGTACAAATACATAAATCTGAGATTTTATGACAATAGTGGTAAGTACATCATTATGACAGTCTTCAATCATCAAGATTGTTGAAGCATATCCTAAAGCAACATTCCTCACATTTTTAGCTACTCCAGAAATTCTAATCCCAAGGACTGAATATATGCAGCAGAACATAGGCCTAGCACAACTCAACCAAATTACCTAGAACACTGAGGCTTTCCTTGAATAAGACTCTCCTTCATTCGTTGCTTCACTGATCATGACAAGGCTATTAATCTGACACCTTTCTTATGCTGCAAGGACTAAATCATATCTTGGAAAACCTGATGACTGGTTAGGGCACAAAATCAATGTGCTACAACACCCTAAACAAACCCCACAGTCCACCTATTTACAACAGATATCCTTCATACACTCCTCCAATGATACACTACCTTATAGGGTTGCTTACCTTCTCAACACATCTACTAAAAGGCCTCCAACTACTGGCTATGGTCTGCGACCTAGCCTAGCAGTGGATTGCAACTTATGTTCCTTCAAAAAGTGACCCAATCAGCCTTAAAACAATAGTTTCTTTCTCCTCCTTTCAGTGACTTCTCCTGCCCTTCAAATCGAGCTCAAGACCAGCCTTATCATTCCCAAACAACCATGCATTATACCACGTTTTCACCTACACCAATTTGACCCTTCACGTTGATGAGATACTTCCTTTTGCTGCAGCTAGGTTGACTCTTCTAAATGTGTCTAAGGGTCCCTTTCATGTTGTGATAAGGGCTCTTCTAGCTGCGAATTTCGGCCTTCATTTGTTGCTAATTAGGGCCTACTGCTGCTGCATAATAAGGTCTGTTGTTAGGGCTCTTTTAGGGCTTCTTCTAACAATGGATTAAGGTCTCTTCTAGACCTATAGCTAGGGATTTTTTAGGGTTTCCTTTGATAGCATTGAAGCTCCATTAGATAGTGTATACAAAGCCTCTCATTTCGGCATAGAAGAGCCTCCTCTTGATTGCATATAAAAGCCTCTTCTTTACTACATATAAAAGCCTCCTTGACTGCGCTAGCTGAATTCTTTCTCTACAACTATATGTCTCCTCTAGGACAACATATAGGTCTTCTGTACTAGAATTCTCCTTCCACCAATGCCCAAACATGTGGAGAGAGAGATCACAAGAGATGAGTGCATGTGAAATGACTTGAAGACCTCTTCTATTTATAATAAAACGTTGAGGATAAGTTGGGGTAATTTGGTTGTTGGTCGACCTCGACAAACTGTAAAGTAACACAAATAAATTCATATCTCCATGAATACATGTCAGAATCGGGTTATCTTTAGATCAATCCTACACCTCACGATGAGAGGAATCCAAGAAAAACATAAGATTCCACAAATAAGATGACCCACATGGAGTTTGGCCCTAGTTTCCAATTTTAACAACTAATAATTCATTACGTTTTTGTTGATTGGCTAAAATGTACCACCAACAACTAAGGGGGTCTCCCGAGTGTGAAGTCCCAATTATACCACACACCATCTGGGATAGGATCACCATCTGATATGTGGACTTGACTGCCACCACAAATACTTCTCCTCTTGGCTGTCAAATGATAAGGTGTTGGAGTGGGGACAAGGGTGAAATGCCCAAACATTGAAACAAGAATTGACCCAAGATTTAAAAACTACAAAAGAGATACAAATAATTCTTAATAATAATAAAAAGAGGTATACCATGAGAGGGATCAGTGAGTTGAAACCCAATCAAACATATAGTAAACAAGGTCATGAAAAAAGATAATTTCAAAATAGTTTGGAATAGATCACTAACATGGCAAGGAACAAGAAAACATAGATTTATAAGAAAAACATACATGCAATCACTATGAATCATTCCATAACATATTGCGTATATGACTGCACACATACAAATATAGTGCAATATCAGAGAGCCAATACAACCACCATGAGTAAGCATGGGAATCAGTGTCAAATAAAGAGAACATATTGTTAATGTTGTTGCAACTTCAAAACCCAATAGTGGAACATAGGCTACTCATATCATTTCCTAATGCAAAGCCCTAACTTCATTACAGCTCCATCTACTAGCTTCCAAGGGCTGAGTGATTCTAGCTCTCAAGCATTAATCAACTATCTAATCCTAGCCTTAAATCAAGTGCTAAAGTCCTCTTACTATGAGGGAGGAGGGCACATTTATAAAGTTCAATTGATTGTTCACCTACTGTGACCTCTGACCTTCCCACATCACTCTTGAACTTCCTTATTTCTCTCTCATGCATATTTCTTGTTGTATGTTGAATTGATCTCAATAACGACTGATATTATCATGAGAATATTTGTACATTAATAGAAGATATAATGTGAGTAGAAAAGAGGAATTTCAATAAACCCTATGGTTGGTCCATTCTTGTGATAAAATGAATGGTTGAAATTCTTGTCATTGCACCTTGCTTACATCCAATCACCTCTTACTATTGTGTTCTTCGTTGAAACCCTAATTGTATGGCTTTTGCAAAAACCCTAGCTCCCTTCTCCTGTGATATGCAAGCAAAGAAATTATATTATCCACATACTTATTAGAAATCAAAGAATAATACCAGAAATATTAAAATAATGACTAAGAATGAGATACCATTTGGACGGCCATATAGTCCCTTTTCTGACACAGTGTTGTTACAACACCTAGCTCATATAAGATGATGTTGAGACACAATTCAAAGATGAGTCCACAATTAGAATTACAGTATGTTACAGTACTCAAAGACCACCACATTTTCCAGCATGGCATAGTGCCTTATCCAAGTTAGTACCATAGGTTGTATGCATGACTACGTTGTATGATTGTCTCTGGAGTGATTGTAAAGAGTCACCTTCCTCTGGTCTATGGTTTCCTTAACAAGTTTTAAATGTGTAGGTTGAAAATCATGCATAACTAGAAATTACCTATCATGAGTTGTTGATGACAGATTTGACTCCCCAGATTCTCCTAACTGTATCATTTCTCATGACTCCACATGATTCCTTAGATGTCATTCATTTTAGTATTACATTTTTCCATGCCAGAGGTCACGATCTTAGTTTTAAAGAGCACGTAGTGCGATTAACACTCCCTCCTTTCATAATTAATGTATTGGTTTGTTGCCCTTTCATTTCCCTTCAACAATTATGTTGGAGTTGTCAATAACAAAAGCATAACCAATGTGACATTGACTATGGTTTATGACATTTCATTTTTGTTTCATATACTTCCCTTTCATAAGACGTCAAGTCATGAGGTTTCTCACTTGCTTTAAACTACTTTTCAACCTCCCAAAAAAATAGCATAGTGGGCACAAATGGTGCATATAGGCCTATTGGCTGGGATCTGATGAAAACTATAATCAAAGTTTGCATTCTTCCAAATTCTATCTGGGAGGAGCATAGGTAATTGGATAAAGCTAACATTTGTTGCCTAAGTGACTTTCTCTTCCCTCCAAAAATAAAATATTTTGGTATTTTCTTTGTGTTTGATTCAGGCTTGCAAATTCCTTGGTCATCTTCATGCTTTGGAGTGAATGATCGCTATAATCCTCGAAGGCTTTGAGCTTTCTCTATATTGAAATACCTTTCATAAGTCGCAAGTGGACAATGTGACTTGTTAATAGACACATCAATGAAGTCACATTTCGAAGGCATATGCAATTCGCATTCCCTAGAGGCTGACTTGAGGTGTGACCCAATAAATTGGGTGGAAGTGTGACTCAATGGAGGTTGCACAGTCACAGTTCAGAGAGGTCACATTCCCTGGATGTTGACTTGAGGTGTGACTGAAGGACCTGGGTTGAATTACAACTCACTAGAGGTCACACAGTCACAGATTGGAGAGGTCGCATTCCCGATAGGCTGACTTGAGGTGTGACCCAAATACCTGGGTTGAAGTATGAATCACTGGAGGTTGCATTGTCATAGATTGGAGAGGTCGTATTCCCTTGAGGTTGAATTGAGGTTCACAATAACGACCTTTGCAACTTGGGCTGTGACACTACCTTTCGGGAGAGGGAAATTGTTAGCTCGGTCGTATTTCTATATTGCAGGGATGGATGCCTCTTGGATTGATGATGAATATTTACATTGAGACTTCATTTTGATGTCCCCATCTCTAGCAAATATCAACATGCATATTCTAGTTTGTAAACTCTAGAGTTGTGCAGATTGACTATTGCTAGCAGACAAACTAAGGGAAGGTTTGGGTGCGTGGGTCATGCATAGAATATCCATGGCCAATGAAACTTGTATTGCACTATCAAACACCCAGTCTATACCATTGTGACCACCTATGACTAATAATAGTGAACCATTCAGATCGCATGCCCAAATTCACGTGTAACATGATTTATCATTGTCATCATGAACATATGGCCGCTAAACAGGAATAACACCTCCTTTACTTGCGTGGTAATAGATCACCTTAGTTACAAATATCTACATACACATCCTCCTGAGGTAATTCCTATGGCAAAATGATCATCACCCTAATTTATGTGCAACTATTGTGTTGGGTTTTCACAACGTCACCTGAGTATTTCTCACCTGTGACATGTGTGCCATCATACGGTGTCTATGTATGCACTTCAAAAGATATTTGGAATATGAGAGTTCTATGGGACGATCTTACAAGCTCCCAATGTCAAGGATAATGTGATTTCCATGAGAAGCGACTCTCCATCATGCAACAACCATAGAAATAAAAGGGTAGTGCTCTTTGGTATCCTTTTAGGTTATAAATATATGTAGCACCATTATAACGAATGTTCATCAGGGCTTTGAGTGCCCTTTGAAGATCTTGTTCAAAGATGATTTTTGAAAGTGTCTTTTAACTTTAAATAAACCCAAAGGGAAAGCACTATTTGTTCTCTTGTCACGGTCGTCACTCACGAATACGCTTTAACATTTACATTTCATGCTTCACTTTAGAGCACATGTTAGTTTTATGGTGGCCACGTGGCCCTGACTTATTCCTGGCGAAGGTTCCCTTTAGAAAACAAAAGCATGAATCGTGTTCATTTTAAAATCAATACCCACCATGTCATGTACCAAGAATACACATTGTCCTATGGCATGTTGTTCTTCACAAGGCCTCATGAAGTGGATATTTTATTATTATTCGATAATATTTCCTCCATAAGTGGTCTCTTTCATCCTATTTGTTCAATTTCATCCTTCTTTGTTTGATTTGTGCTCAAAGTAGCTCCATTTATATTCATGTAATGGAAATGGAATAAATAATTAAAACATTGAAATCAATCCATTTAAGACGATTGAAGGTGATACTATAATTATAAATCATTTCTATGGGTAGAGTAAGATATGATTGAATTTGAAACCAACTCAACGTTTGGGAACTTTAATGGGCCTACTTATTGTAAGGAACTTCAACATCATGGGCTTCCCCGGGTGATGAGGAAATTATAATGTGAGTGCCTCGAAGTGAAGATACATTTTTGAGAGTAAGGGTTATGAAAACATAGTTTTCTAAAGATGCATGAGAGGGGTGGTAGCTTCATAAACCCTAGCACAATTGAGGGCTTCCCTTGTGACAATGAAAGATGTCTTTGTTATGTTACGATTCACATGGTAGAGGAATAAAGATGGAGGTTGCCTAAGAGTTGTAATGCATCAATAAAACAAAGCACCCCTTCCAACCCTGGTGCAACCATAGAAATATGACCTAACAATGCCAAGATGATGTTATGGTGCATTGAGAGTGCCACAACATGCTTGTGGTGCTCCATCTAGAGGATAAGATAACGTTAAATATAGTTGTCGCTTTATTCAATCATCCAAAGTTTTGGGTGGACATGATGAAGATAATCAATACATAAACCCTATTGAGGCAAGGTCATTGAAAAAAGGTATTCCCACAAACCATAATGCTTATTGATGTAGTCATGCTTCAAGATCAGATGATAAGGATGATGACGATAATTATCCTAGAGTGTGAGGATTAATTTAAAATAGGGTTGGGCCAAAAGCCACATACTGTTAGGGTTACCAAGATGCAACGGGAATACATAATTCTTGCAAACGCTAATTCACATGCTGAGGTAAAGGATCATCAAATAACTTGGGGAAAATGTTTTGCAATGACTCTCACCATGATGCTATTCGATGTCAGTGAGAATGCACCCCTAGATGCATGCAAATTGGGTAACAACAAGGAGGTTATCACTCTTTTGACAATCCAAGGTTTCTATGAAACCGTAATATTATCAATCATAAGGAAATACAAATTGAATGCATGCTTGTTGAAATATATGGCATCTACTGATCACGATGCATATCATGCAAAAGTGAGTTTCAAAAATCACGAGAGACTCTTAACGCATCAATGAAGCCATTGACCTTCAAAACCCTAATGAAATCCTAAGGTCTATATCTGAGATAAAACATGATGTGTGGATACAATGTATGAAGCACGAGTGGGTGCATCAACAGGGTTTGATAGGAAATGTCGTGGGGAGAGTAACTGGTTGAATGCCTTATCAAAACCCTAGTAGCCTGGGGCGAGTAGTGGGGTACCCAAAATTTTCAATATGCCCAAAAATTTTGGGTGGTGTTGTAGCGGCTACAACACTTTCATAAATAAATAGATTTATTACCTCAACTACTAACCACAACCACCATACAAATTCCTTTAACAACATCTAATTACTTAAAAAACACCGAACATACCAACAACATCAATCCTTATCAATTACCATAAAATCACCTTTTTTATAGACACCAAAACACCAATCACCAATTCATTCTTTGCATTCTCAAAAACCTCTCAGACACCAAGATTGGTCTCTGATTCACGTTTGATGCATAACAAGACCACACATCTTATTGCACCAACAAAATTCCTCTATCTTTACCTTGGTTATGCAAATTTTGCTTACAAAGAAATTTGGACTAATATTTTTGGAATCAAATATTTTAATATATTCACTCTTTCTCATGCATAAATATTTATTTTTTCCTTTGTCTTGTTTCAATTGAGTCTTTTTAATGTTCTCTTCAAGTCATCTAACTCTATTATGCTATCTCTCTGATAAAAACTGAGTTAATATATTATTCTCCTCAATTTTGTTGAGTTACAGGATTTAGCAGAGGTTCTTCCATTTCTAGCGAGCTCCAACTTTGGTTGAACTCCAAAATATGTCACTAATATTTTTCATGTAACTAATCTGCTTCCAACTCATTTGTGTGTCTATTATCAATATTTAGTGATTTGTTTTTATGTTTGGAATAAGTACCAAACTCTAATTTGTTGACTTGTTCATCCAAATATGGCATATAATACTAAATTTATGCTACCGACCCATTCATGATTTAGGCTTTAAGCCTTTTCTATAAGTCCAAAAGCCTTCAAATCTATTGATTCATCCATAAGCTTGAAGCCCTTAACGCTGCCAATAATATCATTTTCTCTATAGGCCTATTTCCATATGGGCCACAATGCTTACTGGTATATATTATGAGTATTTTCTATCTCTTTTGCATTATCACCCTAAGGGATTAACTCATAATTGTTGTCCTACTCATACAAAAGCCATTGTGCCTTTTTCAATGTGAATGAGTTGATTTTGTTCCTTATATCCCGAAAGCCCTCAATCACAATAACCAATGAAATATTTACAAGACCATGTGGTGGAGCACCTTTTGTCATTTGACAGAACTGTAGATGTCGACAACTGTTTCCATCTCCTGGACCTATCATCCCGACTACATTCCTTTGTGCACCTTTGTTTTCCTCTATTATTTTCCTTCTATAATTATGTGTTATGTGAGACTGCATTGTGTCTTACTCCCATTGGTCCTACATTGCCAATTATATTTCTTCCATGTCCCAGAGTGTTGTCATCCTTATGGTTCCTCATTTTTCACTCTTAAAAATACTTCTAGCCTCAAGCCTCGAGGATGACATGACCTTGTGGGTCCACCTGCCATTCCCGCGGTCCAATGAACAAGCAAGAAAAGGTGATCCTATCAATTCCATATGTGTCGGGTGCCTAGTCATCCTAGTTGCTCTCAATTGTGCTCATTAAATTTATTACAATGTCAGGGAACTGGGATGAGTTGTCATTGCAACATTTATGAACTAATCAAAACTTTTCATGGATGGTCTATCTCTGACACCTATTGTGTCTACTTAATGCCTAGTCAACTTGGCAATCTTTACCAACACACCTTATAAATTTTCTGGAATAAGGCCTCTAAGATGACATCATTCTTACGTCATAAATTCCTTTTGGCACCTCTGGAATGGTGACATGTGTCACCCAGATTTGGCCCACTAGGTTACCTAAAAAACCTAAATTTTTATGCCATGTGTCTGTCATAATAACATCATTTTGACATCATCTTGGGACAATAGGATGCTCCCATACATCCTCCTAGAAAGGAGAGAGAAAAGGTCCCAAGCCTTGTATTTTTTAGCATTTTTCTTTGTTAATTTTATAAGGGTTCTAGCCAATTTATTTTACACTACATTACCATCTTGTTTGATTTTCATTGGGCCTTTTCTATTTCCATGTTTCCTGTTGCAGGCCTCTATCTATGCATGCCCTTTCCAAACTTTTGAGTTACACCTTCCAAGACTGTGTCATCCCTGGATGGCATCATCTTGCTTGCCTCTTCTATGTGCTCTTTCAATGCTTCCATGAGGGACATTTTGGGGTACTCCCATTGAGGTGAGCTAGCACGAGGAACCACCTGTGCTTAAGCTCTTCACTAATAATAAATCATGCGATTTTTGTTGAATATGACTGGAGCATATTCATCGTAGAGCTTCCTTTTTTGCACCATTTTGAATTATTCTAGGGAAACCTTTTGTTGAGAATATGTGTTATGTAAGGGCTCTACTATGAGTGAATTAAAACACTTGTCGCCTATGTTCTATATGCTCCACTTCTACTTGGTACTCCTTTATCCATTCTGCTAAAAGGATTAACCTTGTTTGGAAATGTTCGAAAGTTATAATACTCCAAAGGTCCTCTAACTAATAATAGCTCTGCAAGCTTTGAGTTTTGGGGTCCTGCCTTTGACTAGCCATAAATTTCAATCTAGAAAGCCAATGTTGGTCTTCCATATACCACTGGAAATCTCTTTCAGAGATGCTTCCATCTATGTGGTTCCAAACTACATATGAGGTGATACTATATAAAAGAGATGGCTTCAAATTCTTTTCACCTTAACAAATTAGCTCCACCATTAATATTCACCATTATGGTTGGGAACAGCTAAGCTTTTCCTTAGACATACATGTGTTGATATGAAAACACAACCATCGACAATACTTTTCAAACACCTTTGACAGTGACAACATATCAATACATGAAAAAAATGAGCACCTCCTTGACAACATATGGATACCTCTCATCATATTCTTTGTCTTTTCCATTAATGCTTCACCTTTGCCATCAATGAGAACATATTTCCAACACTATGCCCTTTGGCATTGATGGAAACACCATAGTCAAACAAAAACAACATCAACAATAAGTATACTTCTCTTATTTTCTCTTCTTCTCCTTTTGATTAATCAACAATACTTCTCCCTGTGACTGATCACCAATACTTCTCCCTCTTTTTCTTTTTTTTTTGTTTGAGGTATGTGTCCCCCTTTGACATAAATGGAAAATATCCTTAACATCCTCCCCTTGTCAACAATCTCCTCATGTCTTATTGATCATGTGTACTTGTTAACTGCTTCTTCATATGTTGAAAAATTTAGGTATCTCTAATCTAATCTAAGAATATTCCTTTATGTCTCGTGAAGAAGATTGAGTTGAAAGTGTTATCACAGCTTAGTTTTACGATAAAAACTTTAGCGGTAATGGCTTCAAACAATTGTTTAAAATATTCCACTAAAAATTCAGGCACGCTGACAGATAATTTGCCAGCGCTGGCTCATTGACAGTTGTTGATGAGCTACCTCATGAATTCGATATGGGCACCAAATAGATAGATTGCAGTGTCTATGTATCTATTTAAAGAAAAATGAATCTATATAACATAGGTGGAAAAATATGGACAAGCATAGGATCAATCAAATGAGGGACATATCTAATTCAACATTTCTAGGCAAACAAATGAAAATTGTTTCGAGATTCCATGGAGAAAGAATAGTAGCCAAAAATAGGTAGAAATAAAGATAAAAGTTCCATATTTGAGGGGATTGGAAGGGGATTCCATTCAAATTTTCAGGCATCGTCAACATTCAAAAAACTTACAACTTTTCCTAGATTAGTTTATTTTGCATGTTTTGAATTATTTGGTAGTTTTGGTTTTCCAAAAGGATAGCAATAATTGGTTTTTGTAAAGTTTGTAAAGACTATCGTTTATGTAATGTAAAGGGTTGGGAATTTTTTTTAAAAATACATACTTTGTGTATACTTTTTGATATCAATTTAATTTTCTATAAGCAGTGTTACATGTGCAATTTCCAGAGATTCATGTGTAAATGGTTTCCTGTCCATTTTCTTACCGTGCTTATTTTCTTCTTATAAAAAATTTGATCATTAAATCTTCATTGTTTGAATAAATATTTATGAATTGGAATTCCTATTGAATTCTCAATTTCATGTTATTCAAAGCACTTATGTGTTTTTTCAGCTTAGATATCATTTGTAGAAATCGAACTGCTCTTTTTTTTTATATTTCTTTTCTAAAGTATCCTAACATTCCTTGATGATGATTTTTCTAAGAAACCATAAGCTATCTTGCTTAGATTAGAATTGTCCATATACCCCGTGACTATGATATGTCTTTCTTTGTCAAGGACTTTATGGCCAATGGTTCCTTTTCTTTCCTTTCCAAACCATATTCATTTATTACCAATTAAATATGGCCAATGAGTGTATTCGTGACCTACTACTATAGTGACCTTGAGTAGTAGAGTTAAGGAGAAATCCTTCTCCATATTGAATGGAAAACTTTCAATCCCAAAGAGGTTTGAAGGTTACCTCAGTGAGTTTCCTTCCACAACCAAGGAAAACTTCTGAGTGATAACATCTTGGTGTCATGATCGAGGAACGAAGGAGATATCATCCTTGGGTACTATGACTACGAAGTAGTTCTGATTTTAGATCGTGGACAATGGTCAGACATCAATCAAGATGTGCATCATTCACTTGATGACTCCATTCTTAGCTGAATCTAGAGATAAAAACATTCATGATGAATCCACTAACCAAAGACTCAATTCTCTGGAGAACTGTTTGGAAAATCGATTGTCTCGAGATGGATCCACAATCTATAAGGTATGATCCTATTAATTGTGCTCATATTTCTATATTTCCAAATCATATTCCTTGTATAGATTTCCAATCATATTTTCCAAGATTCAAAGATGAGGATGTGGATGATGTTGCATTTGGTTTGGTTAAATTTCATATGAATGTACAAAAGCTAAGGGTTAAGTTTCACGAAGACTTTTTGATGAAAATATTCACTGTCTCTTTGGAGGGAAATGCAAAGTATTGATATGAAAAGTTACCATCTGGTAACTTATATTCTCTTTGATATTTTCACATAGTATTTATGAGAAATACAAAGAACATTCCATCCTTATTGTTGGTAAAACAATTGTGAGCATTTTGAAGTATTCATTGAACATTTGGAAAGTGTTTAAGGTGATGTAAAGTTTATGGATGAAGAGATTATAGAAGATTTGTGTGAAAACTCTTTCCAACACAATGAACAAAAAATAGAGCATAAACATTACTTTACTGAGAAAAACTTTCAGCAGATAATGTCTTCTCCCTTAGCTGAAAATGAAGCAAATGAGAACCTTAGTTTTTTACATAACCATGATAATGTACAACAAGTTTGTTCTCTTGTGATTGATCAAGATATTCATAAACATTTTCAGATTTAAAATGACTAGGAAAGGAATGGGGATATTCAGTAAATTTCTTCTTCATACCATTCATTTTCTCAATTTTTTGTTTCATGAAGAAGTATGCGGAAATTTTATCTTTGAATTTCAATGCATAGAAACACAAAGTAGTGAGATAACACATAGTTGACAATTTCAAGAAAGTTACCAACAAACAAAGGTTTATCCCTTTGTTGTAGCTGAAAATGATCAACATCTTAATGATGAAAGCCTTGTTACATTCCATGATATTAATGAAAATTTGCATAAATCTTTCCAGCCTTTATGTGACCAAGAGCATGAAGATAACCAATCAATTTTTTCTTCATTTTTTGAAACTTTGTTTCAAGAAAAAACTTGTCAAGATCAAAATCAGTATTCTCTTGAATTGAACGAAGAAAAATATTTGGATATTCATCATACACATGAGATGGATGTTGCTGTTCAAGAACATACAAAATATTTTTATGATGTAGATGATGTGAATGATAAGAAAGAACAATTTTTTTTCATTTATTTTGAGAATGACCTTGAAGCTAAAGACATAGGACATGAACAACCAACAGTTAATTATGAAACTAGTCTTTCTCCTTCTTCTCATCGATAAGAAGTACATATATATGAACTTAAGGACCATTTTTCCACTTTCTTGTAGTCATTAGAACATGTAGATTTTGTTATATTCATGCACCATGGATATTTTTTCAGTTGGAATTTTGAGTTTCAATCTTTTAAGCTTTCCTTTCTTTTTGAAGAGAGTGTGAGCATAATTCAACCTAGTATCCATATGCTTTATTGGTTACATTAGAAGCTTTTTATTACTTGATTGAACAAATATTTTAAGTTTTTAGAGTAGGTGTGATGAATAAGCTTAGCACTCTGATCATCCCTTTCAGATGTACGTGTTTTCAGTTTCAGAGTGAATTTTATTGCAGTATACAATTTGTATATAACAATTGGATTTTATTTTGGGTTTGGTTCAGTTGTAGAATAAGTTGGTTGGAGGTCAGATTATAGATATATTCAATTTGGGAGAAGTCCAATGGATCAAGTACTTGGTCTGCGAGGTTTCTTGCTACCTCTCAAGGTGACAAGTTTCTTATCATAGTGTAGTTTCAAGATAAATACTTTTAGAGTAATGGATTGGAGCAGTTGTCTAAAATATTCCACTGAAAATTCATGCACGTTGAGAGATAATTTTTCATTGCTGGTTAAAAAAATTTAAAATGGTGGCGCTAACAAATCAAATGATGACACTTTGTTTTACTCTCTTTTTTCCTATTCTAGCCATCAAATTTGGGCACCATTTCTGAACATATGGAAACACATTTTTGAAAACCAAAATATTTTTTTGTTCAAAACAGACCTATTAACGAAAACCTCTCTCAAGTTTTATATAGGTTTCATGGTTTGGAATATATGAAGGAATATTTTTAGCCAATTTTTTCAAATTAAAAATTTAATGATTTCTTGTTTTAGTCATTAAGTTTGGGTGTCATTTTTGAGAATTTGGTGACGAATTAAAAATATATTATTATATATATATATATATAATATATATATATATATATATATATATATATATATATATATATATATATATATGTGTGTGGTGTGTGTGTGTGTGTGTGTGATTTTTCTTAGGTAGAGGCTCATTTACAAAAAACTCTTTCTATTTTTACACGACTATCAGGGTTTGAGAGATTCCAATGGATCGTTGAAGCCTAATTTTCAAGAATTCCACAGAAAGATCTCATGGAAAATTATGGATGAACCACCTCATCAATTCGACTTGGGAATAAAATCAATAGATGGCAGTGTCTATGTATCTATCTATTTCAAGAAGAAGGAATCTAGATAATAGAGTTGGAAAAATATGGACAAGCAAACAATGAATCGAATGAGGGTCATATATAATTCAACGTTTCTAGGAAACCGATAGAAAAATATTTCAAGATTCCATGGAGAAATAATAGTAGTAAAAAATAGGTGGAAAGAAACATAACAATTCCATATTTGAGGGGATTGCCAAGGGATTTCATTCATTTTTTCAGACAGCCCCAACATTCGAGAAACTTAAAGCCTTTCCCAGGCTAGTTTATTTTTAGTGTTTTGAATTATTTAGAAATTTTGGTTTTCCAAAAAGATAGCAATAGTTGGTTTTTGTAAAGTCTATAGATAATATCACTTATGTAATGTAAAGGGTTGGGAATTTTTGGAGAAAGACAAACCTTGTGCATACTTTTTGATATAAATATATTTTTCTATAAGAAGTGTTACATGCACAATTTCCATATGTTCATGTGTGAATGGTTTCCTTCTCATTTTTCTACTGTGCTTATTCTCTCCTTAGTAAAAAATTTGATCATTAAATCTTCACTATTTGAATAAATATTTATGAATTGGAATTCTTACTGAATGTTCAATTTCATGTTATTTAAAGAACTTATTTTTTCTTAAACTTAGATATCCTTTGAAGAAATAATATTTCTCTATTTTTTTGTATTTATTTTCTATAGTCTCCTACCATACCTTGATGATGATTTCTCTAAGAAGCCATAAGCTCTCTTGCTTTGTTATAATTGTGCATATACCTTGTGACTAGCATATATATTTTTATGTCAAAGACACCATTCCCAATGGTTCCTTTTATTTCTTTTCCAAACCATATTCATTTGTTACCAATTAAATTCTGTCAATGAGGATATTAGTGACCTACTACTAGAGTCACCTTGAGTATTAGAGTGAAGGAGAAATCCCTCTCAAGATTGAAGGGATAGATTTCAATCCCAAAGTAGTTTGAAGGTTACCTCAGTGAGTTTCCTTCCACAACCAAGGAAAACTTATGAGTGATAACATCTTGGCATGGTTTTCAGGGAATCAAGGTGATATCATCATTGTGTAGTATGACAAAGAAGAAGTTCTCATTGTTAATGGTGAACAATGGTTTGACATCAATAAAGTTGTGCAAAATTCACCTGGAGACTCCATTCTCAGCTGAATCTAGAGTTCAAAACTTTCATTACGACTCCATTTTATGAAGAATTAGTTTCCTGAAGATATTTTTGGCTACTCCACTCTTTTGATATGGATCCATAATCTACAATCTATACTCCTATGAATCATGCTCATATTCCTCACTTTCCAAATCATATTCGTTGTATAGATTGGAAATCATATTTGCTAAGATTCAAATATGAGGATGGGGATGATGTTGTGTTTCATTTGATTAAATTTCATATGGATGTATGAAATTTAGGGGCTAAATTTTATGAAAAATCTTTGATGAAAATATTCATTGCCTCTTTGGATGGAAATGCAAAGTCTTGGTATGAAAAGTTGACATCTGGTAGCATTTATTCCCTAGATATTTTCACATAATATTTAATGAGAAATATAAAGGACATTATCCATCATTATTTCTGGTAAAAAATTGTTGTGAGCATTTTGAAGTCTTTATTGAACACTTGGAAAGTGATTATGGTGATGAGGAGTTTATGGATGAAGAAATTCTAGAAGCTTTCAATGAAAACTCTTTCCTACACTATGAATAGAAAATAGAGAATAATTGTTATTATATTGAGAAGACGTTTCAAGAGATAATATCTTCTCCGTAGGCTAAAAATGAAGCAGATCATAACCTTAGTTTTATAGACATCCATGATAATTTACAACAAGTTTGTTCTCTTGTGATTGATCAAGATATTCAATAGTATTTTTAGATTTAAAATGACGAGGAAAGTGATGAGGATAGTTAGCCAGTTTTTCCTTCATACCATTCATTCTCTCAATTTTTGTCTGATGAAGAAGTATGTGAAAATCATATTTGTGAACTTGTATGTATAGCAACACAGAGCAATGAGAAAACACATAACTCAAACTTTCGAAAAACCTACCAGCAAACAATATTTTATCCCTTGGTTGTAGATGAAACTAATCAACATATTAATGATGAAATCCATGTTACATCCCATGATATTAATGAAAATTTGTAGCAGCCTTTCCAATATTTTTGTGAGCAACATCATGAAGATAGCCAATCAAGTTGTTCTTCATCTTCTAAATTTTTGTTTCAAGAAAAACTTGTGAATATAGAAATGAGTGTTCTCTTCAATTGAATAAAGAAAATATCTAAATATTTATCATGTACATGAGATGGATGTTGTTTTTCAAGAACAAGAAAAATATTTCTATGTTGTAGATGATGTGAATGATAAGAATGAACAAACTCTTGTCATTTATTTTGAGAATGATCTTGAAACTGAGGACATATGAACAATTAACGAAGAAACTATTATTTCTCCTTATACTCATCAACAATAAGTACATATCTATTATATTTCAAGACCATGTTTCCACTTTCTTGCAGTCATCAAAATAGGTAAATTTTGTTGTATTCATGGAAAATGGATATTTTTTTCAGTTGGAAGTTTGAGTTGAAATTTTTTAAGATTTCCTTTCTTTTTGAAGAGAGTGTGAGCAGAATTTAACCTAATAGCCATCTGCTTGATTGGTTACATTGGAAATTTTTCATTACCTATTTGAACAAATATTTTTATTTGTTAGAGTAGGTGTGATGAATAAGCTTAGAACTCTGAGCATCCTTATCATAAGTACATGTTTTTAGTTTCAGAGTGAATTGTATTTCAATATATAGTTTGTATATAAACAATTGGTTTTCACTTTGGGTTTGGTTTAGTTCCAAAATAAGTTGGTTGCAGGTTAGATCATAGATCTTTGCAAATTGGGAGCAGGCCAATCGATCAAGCACTTCGTCCATAGGGGTTCTTACTGCCTCTCAAGGTGACAACATCCCTGTTGGAGTAAATTGTTATCAAAATTTAGTTTCAGGATAAAGCTTTAAGGGTAATGGCTTGTAGAAGTTGTTTAAAGTATTCCACCAAAAAATCAAGCACGTTTACAATTAATTTGTCAATACCAATTGAAAAACTGAAAATAGTGGCGCTGAAAAATCTAATGGTAGAACTCTGTTTTACTCTGTTTTTTCCTGTTTCAGTCATCAACTTTGGGCACAATTTTCGATCAAATAGAAATGAATTTTTGAAAATGAAAATAATTTTTTTTTTGGAAAGGAACTATTAACAAAAACCTCTTCATATTTACATAGGTTTCATGGTTTGAAACATGAAAAGGAATATTTGCAACACATTTTTTCAGATTTAAGTATTAAATGATTTCCTGTTTTAGCCTTTAACTTTGGGTGCAATTTCCAAGAAGGTGGTGATGGATTTAAAAAAACAAAAAGAGGTTTTTTTTAGAAATATGATAATTTACTAAAACCTCTTTCATGTTTTACACATCTATCACAGTTTGAGATATTTGAATAGCTCTTTGAATCTTATTTTTCAGGAATTCGTGAGAAAAATCTCATCGATAGTTGTTGATGAGCCACCTCATCAAATCGACTTGGGGATCAAATAAACGTAGTTTTATGTATCTATTTGAAGAAGGCATCTATATAACACAAGTGGAAAAATATGGACAATCAGAGGATCAATCGAATGAGGGCCATTTCTAATTCAATGTTTCTAGGCAAACATTTGAAAATTGTTTCTAGATTCCATGGAGAAAGAATAGTAGTAAAAAATAGGTGGAGATAAAGATAACAGTTCCATATTTGAGGTGATTGGCATGAGATTTCATTCAAATTTTGAGGCCGCCTCAACATTCGAGAAACTTACAACCTTTCCTAGATTATTTTAATTTTAGTGTTTTGAATTATTTAGCATTTTTGGTTTTCCAAGAAGATAACAATATTTTTTTTTTTTGTAAAGTCAATAAAGACTATCATTTATGTAATGTAAAGGGGTGGGAATTTTTCAAAAAATAAAAACCTTGTGTATACTTTTAATATCAACATAATTTTCTATAAGTAGTGTTACATGTGAAATTTCCACAAATTCATGTGCAAATGATTTCCTATCCATTTTTCTATTGTGCTTATTTTCTCCTTAGTCAAAACCTTTATCACTAAATCTTCACTATTTGAGTAAATATTTATGAATTGGAATCCTATTGAATGCTCAATTTCATGATATTCAAAGCACTTATGTGTTTTTCAGCTTAAATATATTTTGTAGAAATCATACTACTCTCATTTTTTATATTTATTTTCTATTTTCTCCTACCATATCTTGACGAGGATTTGTCTAAGAAACCACAAGATGTCTTTCCTCTGTTAGATTTGTTCATATACCCTATGACTAGAAAATATATTTTTCTATCAAATACTCCATGCATAATGGTCCCTTTCCTTTCCTTTCTGCACCATATTGATTTGTTATCGATTAAATCTAACCAATGAGCATATTAGTGACCTGCTACTACAATGACCTTGAGTAGTAGAGTTAACAATATTTTCCTCTACAGATTGAAGGGAAAGCTTTCAATCCCTAAGTGGTTTGAAGGATATGTTAGTGAGTTTCCTTGCACATCCAAGGAAAATGTTTGAGTGATAACGGAAAGGAGAGGAGTAATTACTCTGAAACTCTACCTCAAGTAGTCAAGAGAGATCTCTTACTAAAAAACACATGATTGTACAACCGAGCCATGAGAAAAATCATGCCTGTTGGTCTAAGTCTCAACTAAGATTACATTCATAATAGTTCCTCTTTCTTGACACATACACTAGACCTCTACTAATGAAAACAATCTATCCTATGCATAATTGACACCATCATCTTGTCAACTGATTAACAACAAATGACAACACTTAGAAGTGCTTATAAGAAAAACATAGAGGGACTCTCACCAATGCATGCTTAAATCAACAACTCATACTCTACTTGAAACACTTCTAATGAAAACTGACTCACCATATAAAATTTGACTCAACATGAACATTAGCATGCAAATTAAGACTCTTTCAACAACACTTGGACTAAAAATATCCTTCTAACAATATGAATACTGACAAGAGTTTAATGAGAATTAATACCAATTGACACCAAGTGTTAATACCTTTGAGACTAATGATACCAATTGCTTAATTGATACCATTGTTAACAGTTGTTGAATAATTGATAACAGAGTGTTATCCCACAATTATCATTCTTTTTTCACCAATATGTTATATGATGTTTGATACGAATTACTAATTGGAGTAGTTTTAAGGCATCAAAATAGTCAAAGCATTCATCATATATGCAACTAAAAACTCTAATCATTCAGACAACATTAATATGTAACAAACAACATTAGCATTTGTATTCCATGCTTGAAGAAAACTATTGTAATGAAATAAACTGATGTTAACATGAGTATACTCCCTTTATGGTTATGCTCTCTCTTTGGCACTAGGAATCTGTAAACATACTTGTAGAAGACAAGAAGATTTTTATAGTAAATAGATCATTAAGCTTATTTTGTCATCACCTTATATACATACTCAAACTATCAATCTAACTTGATGATAAAATTAAATCAACCACAATAATCACAAACACGAGTCTTCTTTAGCAATTTCATAAACTCATAAAAACAAAAAATGACATACTTCCCTTAACTTTCAAATGATTTACTTGGAATTTTTATTTCTTCTCCTTGCATTGTCCTTTCTAGCTCACTTGAAGCTAACCTCTTCCTTTCAAGGAAGATGAATAAGTGGTATACTCCCCCCTTAAGTATATTATCTCCTTTTTCCATCCACCCCGTGTATGCCGAGTTTGGTCAACACCATGAGTTGATTTCCTGCACTGGTCTGGTATTATTTCCTAACTGAGTGAATTCCTGCCAAATTACTGATTATTTTTCTTGTTAGTTCCAATTAAATCCAATCTACAATTTTCTTACTATCCTTATTTATCACTGTTTATGCCTACCTTCTGCAATGAAGAAATGACAGAGTTGTTGCTCCTTTCTTCTAATTGGATTCTTTACATATTGTAGGTTATATAAGAGAGTTCAACCACAAGAATTTCAAGCTCTAATATGCTAATTCTTTGTTCATAATATTTAAATCAAAACACTAGTTCTTGTTCCCTCCATGCACCATTTGATCTATCTCTCTTATGATTGTTGTACTAAATCATGCAGAGTTCTCCTTGATGGCTACCAACATGATTCTTGCCTTTGTTTGACTTGTTTTGGAAATGAAGTGAATTTTTTCCAAGTTTTGATGTAGTAGCTTTGTGCCCAAAGTTCTTACACTTGTAGCATTCAATAGGATTCAGTAAGGGGGAAAATTAGTATTCTTACAAAATCTTTTATTCATCCAATTTCTTGGCTTGATACTCACTCTCCTAGAGCTTTTCGGCCACTGATAATTTTTATTTTGAAGGGAAAAGGCTGTTTGTGCATGTTTTTTTATATTTATCTTTTGAGAAATTTGTGATTGTGGTTGAAATTGAGTGTTCCACCTTTGCTATTGAAGCTTCTTTTTCCTCTCTGGATGCTTAGAGACAAAGTTCCCTGTGCTACCACAATAAAAACATATGAGGGGTTGCATAAGTTTTTATGCTACTATAGTAATGTTAGGTATTTATTTGACCAAGTTGGTGGGTCCTATTAATGTTTCTTCTACGTTGTTTTCATCTTCAAATATTGTATCGACCTAAGGGTGGGTTTGGCTAGTTCAAATCACTTCCAACACACCAAAATTATTAAACCTGGTTAATTACTGCTTTAATGTTCTATTCCCCACTTCCATCTTTAGATTGATTTCTCTAATATTTTTTATCTCCTCAAGAACTTAATAGAGGAGTCACTAGATTCACAAGTTGTGTCTATTTCACTTGCAACCTGTGCAATATCTTAATTCCTTACCGACTTTAGGAATTATTTTACTGATACGTGAGATATCCTATCTTCTTCTCTACAAAAGGTGCACCCCTGAAATTCTTGAACAATGTCTAGATATTTTATTGCTATTAAATTAGTTCCTTCTTCACTATAACTAGATGAGTGATTCTCACCTTCACCGGTACTTGCAATTAAGAAATTTGAAGATAAATAGCCTATTGTTCTACAATAACAAAAAAACAAAAACATACTTGTATATTGCATCTCTGTTGAATCCTTTGAGTGTTGATTAGCAACTTGGCCTCTTAATATAGGTGAATCATGTTCTGATTCATTATCTTCATTACTCTTCAAACCATCGGTTGTTTCATTCTTTAGAGAAAGGATCCTGACATCACATGCAGCTTATATGTCTATATCATATATGGATTGAAACTCCTTCCATATATATTTGGTGGTCTCATAATAATTGACTTTCTAAATACTTGATTTGGACAACCCTCTCAATATTTCTTCCTTAGCTTGATCATTAAACTTATCATCTCTTAACCCATTCTCCATAGGTAACCATACATCCAAATCAATATATTGCAAGTGTATTCTCATTATTACCTTTCACGTTGTATAATATGATCCATTGAAAACTGGAACTCCATATCATGTAATATAGTCCTAGTTCTCCATGATCCCTGATCTTCCTTCCAATTGTTAAGTTGAACCTATTTTCTCTGAGACAAATTATTAGAAAAAATAGAAACCAGGACACTTATGAGGGGGGGGGGGGGGGGGGAGGGTGGGTGGGGTTGAATCAATTGTGTGACCAAATTATACAACCCTTGACGATTTATACTTTTCAATCACTTTGAAAACTACTCATGTAATTAGTAACACAACTAAATCATGTAAAACACAACATTGTAACCATTTTCATACTCATGAAACATATATACAAGACATCAATATTGTTTTTATTTCTTTATAAAAAACAAGCTTCAAATTGAATACATCATTGCCCCACAAGCTACTACTTGTAGGTTTTTATCGCACTCTACTAAAAGGTACTTCTATCCCTACACATTTATAAATTTTCATTGAAAGGGACTCTTGCCCCTACTAGCTTATCAACCATTATTGAAAGGTACTCTTTTCCCTACTCGTTTATCAACTATTACTGAAAGGGACTCTTGCCACTACTCATTTATCATTTACTAGTGAAAGGGACTCTTGTCCCTTCTTGTTTATTAGTTATTGCTAAAAATGACTCTTTCCCCTATAATGCAAGGTACCACTCGTTGGACCTATTTATCCATATTTCATACATTTTCAAAATAGAAACAATAAGCCAAATTCACAAACATGTCATTTATTACCTCAACTACTTAGCAAAACCACCATATAAATGCCTTCAACAATATTTTATTAGTAAATAAACACCAAACATACCAACAACATCAATCCTTAGAAATTACCATAAAATCACCTTTGTTGTACACACCAAAACACCAATTCATTCTCTACCTTCTAAAACACCTCCTAGACACCAATATTGGTCTGTAATTCACCTATGATGCTTAAAAACACTATCCATATTGTTGCACCAACAACCTTCCTCTATCTTTAGCATGGTTGCTCAAATTCTTCTTATAAAGAATTTTGGAATCAGATATTTCGTTATGTTCACTCTTCCTCATGCATAAATATTTATTTTTTCATTTGTCCTACTTCAATTGAGTCTTCTGAAAGTGATATTTAATTCATATAACTCTTCTCTACTATCTCTGAGAAAATTTGAGTTAATTTGTTCTTTTCCTCAATTCTAGTGAGTTGTCAGATGTAGTACATGTTCTTCCATTTTTAGTGAGCTCCAATAATGGTTGAACTATCAAATCTGCCACTAATCTCATTCATGCCACTGATGCGCTACCAACTCATTCATATGTTCATTATCAAGATTTAGTGATCTTCTATTATGTTTGGAATAACTACCAAACTCCAAGTTTTCGACTTGTTCATCCAAATATGGGATATAATGTCAAATTTATGTTTCCAAACCATTCACGCTTTAAGATATAAGCATTTTATATAATCCCAAAACCCTTCAAAGTTGCTAACACATCCATAAGCTCAAAGGCCTTAGTGCTGCCAAATATATCATATCTCTACAGGCCTATTGGATTATAAGTCTTCTCTAGCTCCTTTGCGTTATTTTCCTAAGGGATTATATCATAGATTATGTCTTTCTCATACAAAAGGCATTAATCCTTTTTTAATGTGAATGAGGAACTTTTTTTCTTACAACCTAAAGGACCTTAATAAAAATAACCCATGAAATCACCAAAAGCCATGTCCTGGAGCAACTTTCTTCATTTGATGAAACTGTAGATGTTAACAAATGTTTTTGTCTCTCGGGCCCGTCATCTTGGTCACTTTCCATTATGCACCTTTGTTTTCCTCTGGGATTATGTGTTGGCTTGGACTAACCTAAACCTTAATCCCATTTGTCATGTGCTACCAACTATAATTTTGTTGTGTTCTGGAGCATTGTCAGTGCCATGGTTCCTCCTTTGTACTCTTGAATCCTTCCAAGATCTAGCCTCTAGGATGACATGTCCCTGTGGGTCCATCTTCCATTCCTACACACCAATAAATAAGTAGGTCATGCTGATGTTGTAAATTCCACATGTTTCCAAGGCCTAGTTTGCTTGGGCCCTTTTTATTGTGCTCATTACAATTCTTCCAGGGTTAGGGAACTAGGATGAGCTAGCACTATTGTGCTCATTGACCAATCAAAATGTTGTCAAGGTGATCTTTCTCTCACACCTGCTAGAGCTTTGCAGTGCCAAATCATTTTGGTGAGATTTACCTATGCACCTTATAAATAGTATGGGATAAGGCCTTTGAGATGACATCATTCTTACATTAGAAATTGCATGTGGTCCCTCCAGAATGGTTACATGTGTTAACTAGATTTGGCCCACTAGGGCACCTTAAAACGTCAAATATGCCTGTCACATGTCCTCCATATTGACATCATGTTAACTTCATCTCGGGCCAGTACAAAGTTACCACACATCCTCCCACATAGGAGAGATAAAGGGTCATGGGCCTTGAGCTTTTCAACATTTTTCTTTATTAATTCTATAAGCATCTGGAGAAATTTATTTAAAATTTCATTGTCATCTTGGATGATTCTCATTGGGCCTTTTTTGCTGTCACATTTCTCATTGTTTACCATCTTAGGCCTCTACCTTTGCATGCCCTTTGCAACCTTTCGGGATGCACTCGTCGAGATTGTGTCATCCATGTCTGGGGTCATCCCACTAGCCTCTTTTATGTGCTCTTTGCATCCTTCTGGGAAAGACCTTCCATGGTACTCCCACAGGGGTGAGCTGACACTAGGAACCACTTACGCTTTAAATCTCTACTAATAATAAATCCTACCATTACTACTAACTTTTCCTGGAGCCTTGTCATCCTAAATTTTCATTTGTTCACCCTTTTGAATCCTTCAAGAGAATCCTCCCACTAGGATTACATGTTATGTAAGGGCTCCATTATGAGCCAATTGAAATGCTTGTTGCCTCTTTTTTTTCTGCTCCATGTCAGCCTGATCCTCCTTTAGCCACTCCACTAAAAGGCTCCACCACATTTAGAAATGTGACAAACTTAACATTCTCCAAAGGTCCTTTACCCAATACTCTCTCTGCAAAATTTTACTTTTGGGGTCTTGCCTTTGACAGACCATCACTTCCAATCTAGGAGGCAATTCTTAATCTTCCACATACCACTAGAAAGCGCCTTCAGAGCTATTTCCATTTAAGTGGGTCCTAATTGCATATGTGATGATATGTTGTATAATAAATGGCTCCAAATTCTCCACAACTTAAAAAATTGGCTTCACCACTATTGTTCACCATTCTACTCGAAAACATCTAATCTTTTCATTTGCCATACATGTGTTGATCTAAAAACATCACCATTGACAATAATTTTCCAACATCTTTGACAATAGAAACATATTAATACATGACAACAATGAGCACCTGCTTGACAACATATGGATACATCTCATCATCTTCGGCGCCTGTGCCATCAATGACTCACCTTTTCCATCAACAAAAACATATTTCCTACAATATTTTGAGGTGAAGAGATGGCATGTAGATGGTTTTGTTTTTTTTATTCATGGGTATTGAGTTGTAGTGGGCCATAGTTTGAAAATAGATTGAATGAGATTCGTGAGATGAGATTGAAGGTTGGGGCCCTCACTGGGCAACTGGTGTCTTGTGAAGTCACGGTGTAGTGACATCCTTTAGGGAAAGGCCGAGGAACTTAGGAGTGGTATCTTCCATCCAGTGGTGACTGGATAGACTATATGGTATTGGGGCATTTGGTAAGTGTTGGCCTACAAATTTGTGGGAATGGTGGCTTCAAAGAGTTGGTGGCTTGCAAAGTTCATACAAGTAGTGGCTCGGAGTGAGTAGCAGCTCGAATGATTGGAAATGTCTAGCTTGCAAAATGGTGGTGGCTAGTGATCATATGTAAAAGAATATTTGAATATTAATAGAAAGATGAAGACAAAGAACAACAACCGACGGTGGTTTTTACCCTTTGCATTTCCACCTTATATTATGTGTCATGTTATGTGTGATGTTATTGATGGTTACTCCTATGTTTATATGCTTCGATTTTATCATGGTTGTGTGCTTAGATATGATGCTTACATGATTGTGATGTGCTGCTAAACACTAATGATCTAGTTGTTGTGAAAGAAAAGGAGAAAATTGATATAAGTTGAGCATGGGGCATAATATTGATGCAACTCCCCCTCTCAGTGTCATTCACACTTCCATCAAATCACGATTCACCTAATAGTGTGAGATGTTTTTATTACAATTGGTTTATGCACACAATCTTTCCCTAAAATTTTTAAATTTTAAAACTAATTGAAGCTAAACCTACAAAAACCAAGTAATTTATAGAAACGTTAAAATCAAAATCTTAAATCTTAAATCTTAAATTGATAGATTTATTAAATTTAAGGATAAACTATACAAAATAATGATGCCACATCAACATTGATTAATGAAAGTGACTAAAAAATAAACAATATGCTAAATTTTAGATGATGTTGTAGGTTTTACCCACAAAAATGTGAGTAACTCCATAGGAGAATTTTTTCTCCTTCTTTGGAAATCCAACTGGCCAGTAGAAATAATTTCTCAATACATGATATTATGCCATGATCCTCCACAATTTTCACTATTCAAACACCTCTAACCATACAAAATTTCTCTTGAAGGAAGGTGGGTGAAATCATGTCCATTTTCTTAGTGTTTTGGGAATTATAACATGGATTAAGGGGTGAACTAGATGATTGACCAATCTTGACTCTAAACCTATTCTCTTACTTTATCAAGGAAGTTATTTCTTGATCCCTATAAATTAGGACCTCCTCTAAGGTCTTAGTGTTATATAAGGGACACTAAATTGGAGACTTGGATTAAAGTAGCATGTCCATGATATTTCATAATTACCACATTCTATCATTCCCTAGAATCGATCTCCATTATTTTGGCTTGTGGTCATAGGTTCATTGGAATCAACACCCTCTTATTCTCATCCTTGAGTCTATGCCAATGTTTTTTCTCTATATGTTAATGCAGCTAAAATAACATTAAAATCATAAAATTCCCACAATTAAAGAAAATGAAGTCATAAAACAAAAGATATGGATAGGAAATTCACTCTAGTATGGGAAAAATCCTAGCATGAGCTCTACCCCACTAATTTTCCATGAACTAACTCCTTGAGCACTTGATGCTCCATCACATTATAAATGAAATATTGCATGTCCCATCCTAGATGAGTGATAAATTGATTCATTGTTAATGTATAAATAAATGCTAAATCATTTAAATGAATCTTGGGATCCTGAGCTATGCTCCCATTCAAATCATTATAAAAAAGAAGTAGAAGGTGCACCAGAGGGATGGAAAAGGCAAGTCGATGAAAGTTGTAACCCACACCTCCACAATTTCTCCCTCCTTACATCTATACACATAGGATGATGGACTTCTATTAACTAGTTTCCTGGCCATGGCACCTTGCTCTGGAGTTGTTCCTTTCTAATTCCACTATTATCAAAAGAATCTATTGAATGAAGGGTTGAACTAAGACCTATCACCTCCCCTTAGGTGTTAGAAACACCAAACAGGCTTGAATATCTAGTCCTACCTAACATAATTAGGAAACACTTTTATGGGATTTTTTTTAGTTAGATATTTCAAGGTGATTTCAGTTCGAAATGTTATTACACCCTTTGTAATTAAGTATGGCCCACTAAGATATATCCATGGTCGTTGTCTCTAAAAATCAGTGACTTCCACTTAATCTTGGAATGGAATTGTAAGGTGCTTCTTCACACAGTAGAAAAGGAAATTGAGGGAAAATTACATAACTCTCCTACATGGCATGACAAGGTGATTATGCACCTTCTAGAGAGGGGTGATGACATTTTGGATGCAGTTTTTTACCCTCTAAAGAAGAGAATTGGGAATTTTGATGGTTCGATATCATGATTAACACCCTTGTGTACCCATAAGAGCTAAAATATTGAGATCCTCTTTCTTGTTGTTGGGTTTACTTGATTTTGTACCCAATGGAACTAAGATTCCCCCAGACTAGCCTTGACATTATTTGATGGACATTCTTTGTTATGACAGACAAATAGTGATGGTCATCTCTAGGATGACAAGGGAGGAATTGAAATCAATATTGAAGCTCCAAAATTGAAGTTACATAATTCTATGTGACCGCCCTATCCCTTGAGAGAGTGACATATGGCACCCAAAGCATGGTTTCTGGACATGAAGAAGCTTTGAGGCACTTATTGAGGCTTCCCCTTAGGTTTTCCAAAGTTGATTATGGCAACAGAGTATCTCCTCAACCCATTCCATACCTTTTTGTGGAATTTATTCATAAAAATTGAGAAGATGTCATACTTGTAGAGGATATTAACCCACATGTTTTCGTTCTATATTTTTGAGGTTGAGGGAGTGAACACATAGGATAGGATCAAAACCACTTTGGAAGATGGGATCAAGCCCTGTTAGCTTCAGAGAGGGTTCTCTCTGTTTAATTTAGCTTTGTTTTTGGTAACTTTTAGTCTAGCTATGATTGTAATTGTTTGTTTTGTCTTGATTGGTTTAATTGATTTGAGTTTTATAACTCTATTGAGCTATGGAGTCTATAAACTAAAACTATAATTTGTTCATCAATTTTTAAAGGAGTTCTCATATGGTAAGCATGTTGTTGTAAATGGATCTTTCAGAATTTAAATGGATGGTGGAAAAGTAGAAGTGTGAGGTTCAGTAGAGAACAAGGAGAAATTAAGAATTCATTTTCCTAACTTCAGTGGAAAACACTAAAATTAACAACAACCAAAATAGGGCACTCTTAATAATGAATCCTATTTATCACAATTTTTGTTGATTAGTTCATAGTTAGAATAATAGAGGAAAGAAATAACAATGTTTAAACAAATAAAGACAAGAAACACATGACTATTTAAAACACCACATGACTCCTGTGAAAGATACCTGTATTGTTGATGCTCCAGTACTTCAAAATTACAATATGCAACAAAAATTACATTTGAAAATCGACACTAATACTTCAAATCGTGAAGTATTTATAATAAAAATGACAATAATGCTTTACAAAATTGTTGTCAAACTAACAATATATTATAAGCCTAGTTACAAACTAATATCATCTAATCCTGGGAAAAGAATAGACCATGTAGGTTGTTGAGGAAAACAATGGCCCTATTTGGTTGGTTTTTGTTGATGAGTCATCCTAAACAGAATGTGATGTTGAACTGAATCTTGGGATGGCTTCTGTGCTGGCAAAATCTTTTAGTGCTCTTGGGTTACTCCTTAGTCTAGTAAATCAAATAACTCATCCCATCTCTTTTCATCTAGCATTGTTAACTTTGTCACCCTGCGGTAGATTTCATCTACCTCTGTATACTTAGAAAAATTTGGCTTCATTGTAAAAATATGTTTTACCTCATTCTACACATGGAATTCATTTGACATGGTCTCCAGAAATGCCTTTGCTATCATACTCCCTTTGATTCCATTGAACTTGATGCTACTTTTGGCTACCTCTTTCATCTTCTGGATGTAGTCCTCCTCAGTGATCAACTTATCATTGATGACATAAATACTGGCCAGTCCCTTCTACATTAAGGTTTCAATCCTGTTTGTAAATTTTTTTACCTGCGGCTCCAAGGTTTCACACCTTTCCTCCAACTAGTCAATAAGATTTCTCTTTCTCAAGAGTTTCTTGACTTCCAGAATGGTGGAAGTTCTATCACTGACTCCTACTTCTTCCAGCTCATATCTAGACTTTGAATTTAAGAACCTGATAATATTGGTATCTTAATTTTGCATTTCTCCCAGCTTTTCCCTTCCTTGAACAATGGTCTCAGTGGCCTTCTCTATTAAATATTTCTGTTCAAATATAATTTGAATAGAAGGTCAATTCTCATTCATTGAGTCAAGTATGTTCATCCAAATTGTTTCCTTGGCTTGGGCCAAGGTCTGGCCAATATATGTGTCCCTCTCTACCTAGCGCAACTTTTCAAAAAGTGTTTGAGATTTGTCCAATTCAGTAGCCCGAGCAGCGTCATCTTTTGCCTTTTGGACTTCCAAAGCTTTAAGTTGATCTTGCAAAGTCTTAATTTCCTTTGACTGCAATGATATGATTTTTAGTGTGTGTGCCACCTGTTCAGCATTGGGTGTCTGAGTCGAAGTGGTAGGGGCAGTAGTTGTTCCTGTTGATGACAATTGAGAAAGAGGTACAAATTCCAAGGGAACAATGGCCATTTTCAAGTTGTCTTCCTTCTCGTTTATTAGCTTTTCCAACTCTGCTTCCATCTGCCTGATCTGTATGTTTTGGTAAATAATTAGTTTCATCATGTCTACTTTCTAAGCTTCACCTTCTAGAATGTCCTCATTCATTGGATCTTCTGTAGCTGGCATCTTGAGTTGTTTCCTCAATGCTACAATGTCCAAGTTTTTCTTCTTAATAATTTATTCAGCAGCTATAACATCCTTAGGGTCATACCTTAACTTGATAAACAAGTCTTCCAAAGACTTGATCCTGTTGTCTTTGGCCAAGGAGGAGACCTTCTCCATCTTCAACTATGATTTTACATTTGCAAAAGAAATACATGGCAGTGATAGTGAGAGTGAAGGATATCATCTCACCAGTTTGTTTGTGCATCTCAATTTCATCGATGGGATGTATTTCCTTTGTATTGAACTCAATGGTGGTGCTCTTGTAGTTAGCTGCTGACTTGGGCTATGAATTATGGGCCTCAAGAAAGGCCATATGTATTTCACCATGTTCAGTATCAAATATTAACAGAAGTCTCCTTTGTGAGTTGGAAGTCTGCTTCCATAATTGGTTGTAAGTGTTTTTCTTTAGGATTTAATTTTTGAGCTTTATTTCTCTATACCTATCAAACACTGCCTTCTATTTTTCTATCTAAATAGTGTGTGTTTCTAGCTCGATCTCCTTATGACCCTGTGAAGATGAAGGTTCAAAAGGAGATGTAGCGAACTTAGTGGTTTTTGGTGGAGAGTCTGTGATGATAATAGTTGCATGTTATTCAATCTATTTGTCTACCTTAGGTTTGTGAGTCACCTTGGGCCTCTTTTTGTAACTGATTCTAAAATCTCTAGCTTCACTCCTAGTTGTAGATGATGACCCTTCCTCCCTCTGCCTTTTGCTGGATTTTTCTAGAGGAACAAGAGTATACAAACTGGAAGTGGACACAATCTTCTCTTCAACTTCCTATAGGGTATTTTCTTCCCATTCAAACTGATTGGCATATTGTTCTATGCCTGGCCTAGAAGTATGGATGGAAGGAGTATTCTTATTGTCCACTATGAGTTTTGAAATGATTCCACAGGGGTCATAAGACCATGTGAAGCTGAAGTTGAACTTCATTTCCTTTAATATCTTATCTTCCTCCTCCCTTGTTGTCTTGGTGTTGGATACAAATGGGCCCACCTGTGTTTTAATTCTGAATTGTGCCTTCTTAGTTTCCACTACAAAGTGGGTCTTAATTGAGTTCAACATCTGTCTGATATATTATAGTGTAAAGATCATCATTTGGAGGTACTTGGGGAGTTTGTAGGGGGCCAATTCACATCCATAGACTCTAATATCTATGTAGTTTTCATACAAGTACCAATCTTCGGTCCTTGCTTGGTATGATAGATGCTGAATTTGTTTGATCTCCTCACTGATTCTGAGTTGCACTGCACTATATAGAATGTTCATAGCTAGATAAACAAAGGCTTCTATAAACTATTTTTAGGTGAATTCCTATTGTTCCTTCATGACTAATGAGGTCCAAAATATCATTGGTTTTTGATCCCCCACATCATCCACTTTCTGCAATGCAAAACTAAACTTTTCTGCTTGATAATAGATGAACATGTAAATCAAAATAGAGGTGTAACTGAACACTTGATCTGTGGGAAACTTGATGAAATGCTCATGGATATCGCCAGCCAAGAATTCACTAAAATGGAAAATAGGAGAGGGCTTATTGTTTGTGGAAAATGTGGAGAAGAATCCTAAAATCAGTTCATCTACCCACTAATCAAAATGGTAACCTAGAATGTGAGAGGATAGAAATAATTTGCTTGACCTGATCAGGGAAAATGCAAGAAGGATAAGGAGGATTCTTCTTTGGGAATTCGGCATTCTCTGGCAGAAAAATCTCAAAAATTCTAGCTTTGGTGGCAAAATCTAGCTTTTGATAAAGCTGGGTGAGGGATTCTAGGGAGAAAGCGGCAACATTTTCCATATAAGGGGCGAGCATCATTTGGTCAATAGATTTGGCTATGATGGTGAAAAGGAAGTCACCTGTAGGTGTAATTATGGCTCTCTGGGCAGGTACATAGCAAGCTCGGCATCTTCTAGTGAATTATGGGGCTATAATTATCATATGAAAGATATAGTGGGGGAGGTTTGACTCCCAGAGTCCTATCTCATCAGTTATATCAGAGTGTTTATCCTCTAACCAGCAATATAACTCAAGGAAATCACAGTCATAGAGTGTTTCAATTATCCGGTAATCCATGTCTACCAATGGTGTATGATCTAGGTCTAAAAAAGTTGGAATTAATGGATTAATGGCATGGTACTGACTGTTATATTTAGGAGGAATGACTGTAGTAGTTTACTAAACAAAACGAATACACAAAAGAAGGCTTACCAGGCTATGAAAAAAAATGGTTTGTGAGGCAAAAAAGAACAGGGAGGTCAGCAAATGTCGGGATGTTGGTGGTGAGGATGCTCTGATAGAGATTGCAGCAAGAAATTATGAACAAAAAGAACAGAATGAGAAGTGAAATATTGGCAATGAAAGCCTCTGAATCTATTTAAAAGCAGAGGCAAAGTCCTGTTGGAAATGGCGCGGGGCTGTTACTGATCGGTTACCCAAGAAAATTGAATGAGAAATGGGCATAAAGCGGGAAGTCATTTAATTGGAGAAATAGTCGAGACAAGTGGAAGGCGCAGAGTGGTGGAGGAGGAGTGGTTGGGGCGTAGCAGGAACGAATGCTAGATAAGCGGTTTCCAAAGGGGGTGATGGGCAGTAAGCGGTATCGGCAAGGGGTGTGAAATCACTGCGACGTGCCACGTAGGGAGTAAGGCCAGATGGAAGAAACCGCCCCACTGTGGTAAAGGGTGAAGGTGAAGGGGGGCCGGAAAAGGAAGACAGCTATGGATGGAGTGGGGATGAGATCCCAAGGTGTCAAAGGTGACAGAGGTTTAATCACAAATGAAAAAATGTTTTATCCGCTTGTGCTCACATGATTTTATTTTGACACTTAGGATAAGGGGGAGGGGAATATAAGGTAATGAAATACTTTGTCCCAATGCATTAATTTTACTTTAAACTTAGGATAATGGATTATTAATAAAATATTTTGAAATTACATAGTGCATAGTATGCATGCTTAGGATAAAATTTATGCATGCTGATATTTAAGAAATCCTGCAAATCTACCTACCCTTAGCTAGACTAGAATTTTTTATTTTGAACTCTAGGGTGCACTTAAACTAGCATACCCATTTTTATTTTCTTTTATGCAGAAACAAAAACTATCTAACCTATCCCTTATTTATCCTATTGACCTAGATTAAATTGTTGGCTCAATCCCATTTTCTACCTAACTAATGATGTCTCCAGATTAAACTGTTGGATAAACCTTCATTCTCCATCTAATTTTAAAAAATTTAAAGAAGTATAATCACGATTAAGCAGTATGATTAAACAAAAGAAAGTGATTGTGGTATTTTGAACAAGTTGAACACAACTTTATTTTACAGAAATGACGCAAAACCTATGTATGAGTAGTGGCATTTAGACTTGAAATGCTTTTAATATTATTCTCTTTTTTATTTTCTTTCTTTTTGTTGGGGTTCAATCTTTTTCCTTTTTCAATGTTTTTGTTTTTCTCTTTATTCTCCTTCTTGATACCCTCTTTTCATTTTTATTTCAAATTTTTTTTTTGAAATCATTGATAGATTCACAAGTATTTACAAAGTAGGATTCCTGAGATACATCACTCAATTACCTTGAGATCCTATAAATTATAGGACCCTAATAGTGGCTCTAGCTGGGGATGGCACTCTTCCTATGAGGTGCCAATAACATATGATCAGTAGCCTCAAGTTATTATTTCAGCAATATGCACCTCTGATTTCTTCATTGCATTATTTATGGTAACCCATCAATAGAAGTTGAGGGCCTTCTTTGCAGGCTTTAACTTATGTTAATAGGTCACCCAATCCAAACAATAAAGACAATGATATATACAATGATAAATGGTAAGAAAATCTTTAGTGCTCAAAAAAATAATGTTTGAGCATCCTGCCATTGACAGGTCCACAAGGTAATTCTGTCCCATCCAAATTTCTGATAAAGAAAGTATTATTTCCTTTGAAAACATAAATGACATAAGGACCCATCCATAGGTTATCAAACTTTCCATGTTTCCCTTTATCCTCTCTTCTTGAATCCCACTTTAAGGCTTGGTCACCAATGGTAAAATCATCTACTTTTGTCCTTCTATCAAAAATGTTTTTAATATTCTCATGAATGAATTGAGATTTTTTATAAACTTATTTTCTAGATAGTTGCAACTAGATAGTTTGATCATTCCTCCTTTGAATATCATTGGGCTCAGCCTACAATTCCTTAATTAACTTCATGACTGGGACTCCCAAAGAGGATGGAAAAGCAATATCCATTCCATAAACCAATTGGTATGGTGACATGCCAATTGATTTCATTATGGTGAGCCTATCAGCGTAATGTGCATTTATGAGCTTAACGTCCTATGAATTCTTGTTGTTTGCTAACAGTTTCTTCAGAATGTTTACCAAGCTTTTGTTTGAAGATTCAGCTTGCCCATTACCTTGTGGATAATAAGCAGTTGAATTCCCCAAAGTAATATGGTGTTTATTGCATAAATCTATCATTTTCTTAGACTTAAAGGTTGCAATATTGTTTGTAATAAGTTTGTTTGGGCGGCTGAATCTAGACATGATGTTGATTTCCAAGAATTTCATAATCACAACATATGTGGCTATTATATAAGGGATGGCTTCAATCTACTTGGTAAAGTATTCAGTAGCAATAAAGATCCATTTATGCTAAATAGAGGATCAAGGATGGATTTCTCCAATGAAATCCAATCCCCACTATTGGAAAGGTCTTTCAATAGATATGAGCTTCAAAGGTAAAGGTAATTTTTTTCTTTTTCCCTCAAAAATTTGACACTTGTGACACGAGGTTACATTCCATGGACGTCTGGAAAAAGTGTAGGCCAGTAAAAACCAGCTCTTAGAATCTTATTGGTAGTGGTTTTCCAATAGAGATGGCCACCATAGTCACCTTCATGGAATTCTTGCATTATTCTTTCTGCATCATCACTCAATAGACACTTTAGCAGAAGACCACCAACATCTTTCCAATATAAAACATTTTCTATGATGCAAAGTTTGACTTCTTTTAATTTAAGAAATCTAGCCTTTGTTTTGGTTAGACCAGGAGGAAAATTTAAATTAAATAAAGAATAACTAAAGTCTGCATACCAAGGGGACGTCATGAAAGCCTCATCAAGTTGTGGAGTTGCTTGTTCCTCTTGATCATCCAATTCAGCTACAAAGTTGATATCTGAAGCATTAAAATTGGATTCAACCATCAATTTGGCTAATCCTTGTCCTTTTATGATCTTGGTTGGCTTAATTTCCATGTCATATTCCATAATGATGGAAATCCATTTGCCTCTTCTACCATATGGTCCATTCTCTGTCAAAATATCTTTAACAACCACATTAGAGACATAAGAAATTATATGGGAATGGAGAATATATACTCTAAAATATTTAATTGCTTTTATTAGTGCAAAAGCTTGATTTTCCATTATATTACTTGAGTGCAACATCCCTTAAAGAGTTTCTAAATAAATCAATAGGCTATTGATATCCATCAACATTTTTCTGCAAAAGGATAGCTGCAACAATATGTTCAGAAGCAAAGGAAAAAATTATAAAATCTTTAGTAAAAGCAGGACTAATAAGGATTGGTGCTTTTGTTAAGGCTTGTTTAACGTAGTCAAAAGATTTCCTATCTTCAATCTTCCACCTAATTTTAGAGCCTCCTTTTAGCATGTTTGTGTTATTTCTTAGAAGTTCTGCAAAGTTAGGGATAAATCTTCTCAAGAAGTTTATTCTCCCAATAAATGACTAAAGCTCTTTAATATTTCTTGGATGATTTATTTTTAGAATATCTTAAGTCCTTTTATGATCAATTCTAATCCCTTCCTTAGATATAATGTGACCAAGAAGTTTTCCTTCTTGAAGACCAAACACTGTTTTCTTAGGATTCAATGAGATCCCAAACTTTATGCACTTTTCAAAAACTCTTCTAAGCTGCATGAGATGTTCTTCATCTTATTTTGAATATATAGTTATCTCATCCAGATAGATCACAATAAATCTTCCAATTTCATCAGCAAAAGAAATATCCATTTCTCTCTGAAATGTAGCTCCAACATTCATTAATCCAAAAGGCATCTTCACATACATGAAGGTACCCCAAGGAGTAGTAAAGTTTTTCTCTTCCTGATCCTATGGATGAACTAAGACTTGATTATATCCTGAGAATCCATATAATAAGGAAATCCTAGAAGATCCAACTACCTTTTGCAAAATATGATCCATTTTAGGTAATGGATAGTTGTCTTTTAGAGAAACTTTGTTAAGGTTTCGAAAATCTATGTACACAATCTGATTTCACCTATTTTCTTCCTAGTCGGTACAATGTTGGAAACCCACATAGATTACATAAGAGGAACTATGATTTTGGAATCATACATCCTTTTGATTTCTTTCTCAATTAAAGGCATCAAAACCGGATTTACTCAACAAAGTTTTTGTTTAAAAGGTCTATGATATTCCTTAACTGGAATTTTATGTTGTATGATTTTAGTGTCATATGTTTTAAGATATTCATAGATCCATGCAAAAACATCATTAAATTACTTGAATAAAGCAATATAATTTTGTTTTTCAGCTTCTCGGATTGATTTAGACAGTTTTATGATTTTGGGGTCTTTTTCAGTACCTAAATCACAATTTTCAATTGTTGTTCTTGAGGGTTCAATCTTAGGATTTTTAGCCACATCATTGAAATCACATAGTTCTTCTAATAGAGATAGACCCCTAGGAAAAATATTATTTTCAATATGGTTTGTTTGAAGCTCTTCTTTTTTCTAGGTCAATTTCAGGAAATTTTGGTTTATTTACAACTTTAACTAAGGTAGTATTTACATCTAAATTATTTAGTTTCCTTTCTGGATTAGAATGTTCAATAATTTTACTATATCCTTTAGATTCCAAATCGATATTGTCATCTTCAAATTCATCTTTGGATTGTAGAAAACTCTCAATTTCCTTTTCATTTCCAAATACCTACCAATATCTTACATTATCAGGTACAACTAGTCTCTATTTTACCTTGAGTACACATTCTTGATTTGGATAAGGCATCTTGCAAGAGCTAGCTAAAGAAGCTAGATTATTTGGAATGATGTTTTGTTTTCTAGGAATTGCAGAAAGGTCATATTCAAGGAAAATTTCTAGGAAGTCCAGCACAACATTTTTGTATTCTCTCATCCTAAGATGTTTGGCTGAATATTCTCCTTTAATTTGTTTAATAATTAATTCGGCATCCCCTTGAATAGAAATTATTTTAGCACCTAACTTTTTTAACAATTTCAAACCTGGAATGAGGGCTTCATACTCTTCTATGTTGTTAGTGCATTGAAAATTAAGCCTATTTGAGTCACGATTATCATGATTATTTCTTGTATTAACCACCCAAATTCCTGCTCCAGCATCATCCTTGTTGTAAGAGCCATCAAAAAATAATGTTCCAAAGTGCTTCAGGAGGAGTTTTTAGTTATCTTATTTGTGTTTGGGCGAGGTCTATTTTGGAAACCTCATTCTCAGCACTGATTACTTAATTGTTGATATCCCCATCATTGTAAATAATAAATGAATCTAAATCTGAATGAATAGAATAAAGTGGATAATTTTGAGGTCTATCTTAAGTACTCACCATAAATTTCATTAAAGTTTCCTTATACAGTCTCCTTTGTTGCCCAAAAACTAGTATGGTAGCAAAGGTCATGTCCATTTGTAGAGTTACTTGTAATTTTTCTCCCGATGAGTGTGACAGCAACATGCCATACTTAGGGGGAATGTTTGCAACCACTATATCCATTAGTAGACTTTTAGCAAGGATTTGGGTAAAAGAACACATAGGTCTTTGATAAGACCCAGGCATCTAACTTTTCTAGAATCAAAGGAGTACAAGTATTTGTAGGGTCTAGTAATGTCGAGTTATAATTTCTCCATCACAACTTTAGGCATTAAATTATGGGATGAACATGAATCTAGAATACTATTATGGAGAATTTTATCATGAATATTTAAATAGAGATAGAATGGAGGGACTCCTTCTTCATGTGGTTTGCCTTCAACTTCTGGCCCAAATAAAAGTTCAGGTTGGTCATCATTCAAATTTACAGAGTCAGTGTTTTCCCCAATGTTTAAGGCTTTCATTACTTGGGGTCTTTACATGTTTTTGTTCATTAACTCTATGAGAGGAATAGGGAATTTTAATTTTTCCAGATCATTCTCAATATTGAAAGATGTTTGATTATTACTTAAGTTAGGAAGTTCAACTTACTTTGTAATTTGTTTGGTGATAGGCTCTTTTTGTTGACTGGTGGTTGGGACATCTGTTTGAGTAGTTTTAGAAACACAACCTTTTTTGACAGGGATTTCTACCTTTTCCTTACCAAAATTGTCCACAGTTTTCTTAGGAAGACTATTTGTGGTTTTCCTAAGTTCATTTTCAGATGAACTCTTAGCAGGTTGTTCTGAGATTTTGGCATTGGGAGTGTCTGTACTATTTTTTCTTCTAAGGTTGTACTGCATATGGACTTACATTATGGCATTTTAAAACCCTTTTTTGTATTCATCTGAATCTTTAGAATACAACTCAGTTTGGTCTACGAGAAAGAGTTCCTGCTCTTCTTGAGTGAGGAAAATTGTTTCATCATCATTTATCCCCAGCAAATTTATTTGGTTATGATCTAAAGAATCCACAATATTTCCCTCATCGTCTATGTAATTTTCCTGAAAAGGAGACTGAACCTGCTAGTTTGGACCATTTTGTTATCTTTGTTTAATTTGGGGAACATTTCTTCTAAATTTTTGGTTTCTAGTTTGGGGGGCATTTTGGTTTTCTCTAATTTGAGTTTGGTCATTAATGTTCACTCTTTGCACCATTTTATTCACTACTCTAACTAAGTTATCAATCTTATGCTCAACAATAGAAGTAGAAGGTTCTTCTTTTATGGTAGCTCTGCATTTAGACTTGAGTTTGGCTTTTTGGGCTAGGATGTTAGCTTCAACATTAATTTCATTTTGTTGCATTTCTTCCAAAGTTGTCAGGTATCTCTCTCTAAGTTTATATTCCATTTCTACATCAAAACCATCTAGAAAATCAATCAGAGCTAGGCGAGGGAAGGGCTTGATGTCTTGTGGAATGGCGTTGTAAATAGTATTAAATCATTCACAATATTCTTCCACACTTTCATTTGGTTTTCTTTTCAGTCTTTCTTATACATTTAGGAGTTGAAGTGGATTCTTCTTGATCTCCCATCTACCTAAGAAAGTTTGATGGAAAGCATCAAAGTTGGCTATACCTCCTGAATGTAAACCCCTAAACCATTTCTTGACATCACCTCCTAAAGTTTGGGCAAACAATATCATTTTAACATCAACTCCATTTACTTCTTCCGGGTCAAACACATCATTCATCCTCTCCACATGTTGTTGGGCCATATAAGCACCAATGTTATCAAAGGTCACAATTTTAGATTGATAATCTCCAAGCATAGCATTCAGCTAGCCTGGAAACACCAAGGGTGCATACCTTCCCGCCATAACTTTTCTAGAAGATTTACTTGAAGATGGACATAATGTAGGTGTAGTTTTGATAAATATAGGGATAGTAGGCATAGAAGCTTGGGAAACCAAAGGTGAGGAGGTTGATACGATGGAATGAGTAGGGCTGGGAGGTTGTAAATGAACTCACTCAGAGTATTGACTAGACAAAAAGGTTGCTGCAATAGTTAAAGAAGAAAAATCAACAGACTGTTGAATGAAGGCTTCTTCAATAGCTTGGTCCAACACTGAAACTAGACATTTTAATTTGTCAAATTGTTGTAAGGATTAAAGAATATGATCTATTTCAAGGAGTTGGATTTGAGGTATATATGGTTGCAGTATGGCTTCATCTATGACAATTTGATCTAAAAAGGCCTTAGAATTTGATCTAAACAAACTTTGTTGGAAAGGAAAATCAAATTCTATATCGTGTAAAGTTTAAAAGTTCTCTGGGAAAGAATTAGACCTTGACAAAGGAATATTCTCAGGGAGAGAATTGAATATAGACAGAGGACTATTACTATCTTGACTCTTGGTAAAGCTTTTCTTTCTCACCAATTTCTCAAGGTTATATACAATTTCAGAAAGATTAGGATGCGGATGAGATCTAGTGTAAATTCTTTTGGGAGACAGGGCTATGAAAATCATCACACAAAAATTAAAATCAGAATCAATGACACACTAAATATATAAAAAATAACAACCTCAGGTCATGTATTTCATAATGATACAACAATTGCTTATTGAAATATTGATTTAAAACCAAGGAATAATAATGTTTTCGATTAGAATGTATTCTTCCCCAATATGGTAGCCACTATGTTGCCATTCTGTATTTTTTAGGTCGACGGAGTAAACACAGAGGACAACATCAAAACCACTTTGGAAGATGGGATCTAGCCCTACCAGCTTGAAAGTGGGATCTCTCTGTTTAGTTTAGTTTTGTTTTTGGTAAATTTTAGGCTAGTTATGATTGTACTTGTTTGTTTTGTTTTGATTGGTTTGTTTGATTTGAGTGTTATAATTCCATTAGGCTATGGAGTCTATAAACTAAAACTGGAATTTCTTCATCAACTTTTAAAGGATTTCTCACAGGGCAAGCTAGGTTGCTATAAATGGATCTTTCTGAATTTAAATGGATGGTGTAAAAGCAGAGTGTGAGGATCAATAGAGAACAAGGAGAAATTAAGAATTCTTTGTCCTAACTTCAATGGAAAACATTAAAATTAACAACAACAAAAATTGGGTGCTCTTTATAACGAATCATATTTATCACAGTTTTTGTTGATTAATTCAAATTTAGAATAAGAGAGGAAAGAAATAACAGTGTTTAGATGGATAAAGACAAGAAAAACATCACCATTTAAAACACCACATGAATCTGCGAAAGGTCCATGTATTATTGATGCTCCAGTACTTCAAAATTACAATATGCAGCAGAATTTACATTCGAAAATCAACACTAATACTTCAAGCAGTGCAGTATTTATAATAAAAACCACAATAATGCTTTACAAAATCGTCATCGAATCGATAGTGTATTATTATCCTAGTTACAAACTAATATCATCTAATCCTGGCAAAAGAATAGGCCATGTAGGTTGTTGAGGAACATGATGGCCATGTTTGGGTGGTTTCTATTGCTGAGTCATCCTAAACAGAATGTGATGCTGAACTGAATCTTGCACTGGGTGCTATGCTGGCAAAATATTTCATTGCTCCTGAGTTACTCCTTAGTCCAATAAATCAAGTAAGTCCTCCCATCTCTTTCCATCTAGCACATTAACTTTCTCACCCTACAATAGATTTCATCTACCTCTATATACTTAGCAAAAGTAGGTTTCATGGTAAAAATATGTTTTACCTCATTCTGCACATGGAAGTCATTTGACATGGTCTCCGGAAATGCCTTTTCTATCATACTCCCTTTGATTCCACTGAACTTGACGTTACTTTTCGCTACCTCTTTCATCTTCTGTATGTAGTCCTCCTGAGTGATCAACCTGTAATTGATGACATAGATACTTAGAAATCCCTTCTACATTAAGGTTTCAATCCTGCTCATAAATCTATGTACCTGCGACTCCAAGGTTTGACACATTTCCTCCAACTGGTCAATAAAATTTCTCTTTGTGAAGAATTTCTTGACTTCCAGAATGGTGGCAGTTCGGTCATTGACTACTACCTCCTCTAGCTCATATCTAGCCTTTGAATTTAAGAACCTGATAATATTGGCAGCTTTAGTTGGCATTTCTCCCATCTTTTCCCTTCCTTGCACAATGCTCTCAATGACCTTCTCTATTAACTATTTCTATTCAAATATAATTTGAATATAATTCCAAATCTCATTCATTGAGTCAAGTATGTTCATCCAAATTGTTTCCTTGGCTTGGGCCAAGGTCTGGCCAACAGATGTGTCTCTCTCTAATTGGCGCAGCTTTTCAAAAAGTCTCTGAGATTTGTCCAATTCAGTAGCCCGAGCAGTGTCAGCTTTTTCCTTCTGGACTTCCAAAAGTTTTAAGTTGCTCTTGCAAAGTCTTAATTTCCTTTGATTGCAATGATATGTTTAGCAGTGTGTGTGCCACCTGTTCAGCACTGGGTGTCTGAGTTGAAGTAGTAGGGGTAGTAGTTGCTCCTATTGATGGAAATTGAGAAAGAGGTACAACATTGAAGAGAACAATGGACATTTTCAAGTTGTCTTCCTTCTCCTTTATCAACTTTTCCAACTATTCTTCCATCTGCATAATTTGTATATTTTGGTCAATAATTATTTTCATCATGTCTACTTTCTGAGCTTCACCTTATCTAATGTCCTTGGTCATTGGATCTTCTGTAGATGGAAGCTTGAGTTGTTTCCTCAATGTTGTACTATCCAAGTTTTTCTTCTTAATAATGTCTTCAACAGCAATAACATCCTTAGGGTCATACCCTATCTTCATAACCAAGTGTTCTAAAGACTTGATCCTGTTATCTTTAGCCAAGGAGGAGACCTTCCCCACATTCAATTCTGATTGTAAATTTGCAAAATAAGCCTAAAATTTAGATAAAGACATCGAAGTGTTAGTAAGAGTGGAGGATATCATCTCACTAGTTTGTTTGCACATCTCCATTTAATTAATGGGATGCATGTTCTTTGTACTCAACTCAATGGTGGTTCTCCTATAGTAAACTGCTAACTTTGGCTGTGAAGTCTAGGCCTCAAGAAAGGCCATTTTTAGTTTACAATGTTTAGTATCAAATACTGAAAGAAATATACCTTTTGAGCTAGAAGTTTGCTTCTAGAATTGGTTGTAACTGTTGTTCTTTAGGATTTCATTTCTGAGCTTTATTTCTCTGTACCTATCAAACACTGCCTTGACTTTTTCTTTTTGGAGTGTGTGTTTATAGCTCGATATCCTTATGACCCTATGAATATGATGGTTGAAAAGGAGATGTAGTGAGCTTAGTGGTTGCTGATGGAGAGTTTGTGATGATAATAGCTGTCTGTTCTTCAATATCTTTGTCTACCTGAGGTTTGTGAGTCACCTTGGGCCTCTTTATGTAACTGATTCTAAATTCTCTAGATTCACTTCTAGTTGTAGATGATGACCCTTCCTCCCTATCCCTTTTGCTAGATTTTTCCTGAGGAACAAGAGTCTGCAAACTAGAAGTGGACACAATCTTCTCTTCAGCTTCATGTAGGGTATTTTCTGCCCATTCCAACTGATTCACATATTGTTCTATGTCTGGACTAGAATTATGGATGTAAGGAGTATTCTTATTGTCTACTCTAAGTTTTGAAATGATTCCACAAGGGTCATAAGACCATGTGAAGCTCAAGTTGAACTTTATTTCCTTCAGTATCTTATCTGCCTCCTCCCGTGTTGTCCCGGTGTTGCATACAAATGGCCTGACCTGTGTTTTAATTCTCAATTGTGCCTTCTTCATTTCCACTACAAAGTGGATCTCATATGAGTTCAACATCTCTTTGATGTATTCTAGCGTAAAGATCCTCATTGGGAGGTACTTGGGGAGTTTGTAGGGGGCCAATTCACATCCATAGACTATAATATTTGTGTAGTTTTCGTACAAGTACCAATCTTCAGCCTTTTCTTGGTCTGATAGATGCAAAATTTGCTTGATATCCTCACTGATTCTGGGCTACACTACACTATAGAGAATGTTAATAGATGGATGAACAAAGTCTTATATAAACTAGTTTTAGGAAAATTCCTGTTGTTCCTTCATCACCAATGAGTTCCAAAAGATCACTGGTTGTTGATCCCCTGCATCATCCAATTTCTGCAATGCAAAGGGAACTTTTCTTCTTGATAATAGATGAACATGTAAATAAAAAAAATATGTAACTAAACACCTACTATGTGGGAAACTTGATGAATTGCTCATGGATATTGTTAGCCAAGAATTGACTGAAATTGAAAATAGTAGAGGGCTTGTTGTCTATGGAAAATGTGGAGAGTAATCCTAAAATTGGTTCATCTACCCACTGATCAAAATGGTAACCTAGAATGTGATAGATAATAGAAATAATCTTCTTCGCTTGATCAAGGAAAATGGAAGAATGATAAGGAGGATTCTTCTTGGGGAATTGGGTGTTCTCTAGCAGGAAAACCTCAAAAATTCTATCTCTGGTGGAAAAATCCATCTTTTGATAAAGCTGGGTGAGGGCTTCTAGGGATAAAGGGGAAGCATTTTCCACAGAAGGGGTGAGCATCATTTGGTCAATATATTTGGTTGTGATGGTCAAAAGGATGTCACCTGTAGGTGCAATTATGGCTCTTTGGGTAGGGACATAGCAAGATTGGAATCTTCTGGTGAATTTCGAGGCTTTGAGTGTCACAGAAAATATATAGCGGGGGAGGTTTGACTCCCAAAGTCCTATGTCATCAATTTTATTAGAGTGTTTATCCTCTAACGAGCACTATAACTCAAGGAAATCATAGTAACAGAGTGTTTCAATTATCCAGTAATCCCTGTCTGCCAATGGTGTTTGATCTAGGTATAAAGAAGGTGGAATTAATGGATTAATGGCCTGGTCTTGGGTCTTATCTTTAGGAGGCATACCTGTAGCAATTTTTGAACAAAAGGAATACACAAAAGGAGGCTTACCAAGCTCCGAGAAAAGAAAAAAAAAGTCTATGAGGCGAAAAAGAACAGGGAGGTCAATGAAGGTCAAGATGTTCGTGGCGAGGATTCTTTCATAGAGACTACAAAAAGAAATTATGAACAAAAAAAATAGAATGAGAACTAAAATGTTGGTAATGACAAGCTCTGGATCTATTTAAAAGCAGAGGCAAAGTCCTATTGGAAATGGCACGGGGCCATTACTGAACGGTTACCCAGGAAAATTGAATGAGAAATGAGCATAAAGTAGGAAGGAATTTAATTGGAGCAATGATTAAGACAGGTGGTAGGCGGAGAGTGGTGGAGGAGGAGTGGTGGGGGCTTAGTAGGAATGGATGCGGGATAGGCATTTTTTGGAGGGGGTGATGGGTAGTAAGCGTTATCGATAGAGCGGGTGCGAAATCACTGTGATGTGCCACGTAGGGAGTAGGTCCCAGTAGAATAAACCACTATCTAGACCCCCCTCGGTGGTAAAGGGAGAAGGCAAAGGGGGGGGCGAAAAAGGATGATTGCCATGGATGGAGTGGGGGAGCAGATCCCAAGGTGTCGAAGGCAAGAAAGGTTTAATCACAAAGGACAAAATGATTTGTCCACCTGCACTCACATGATTTTCTTTTCAAAATGAGGATGGGGCGGGGGTATATATGGTAATGAAATACTTTTTCCCTGTGCATTAATTATCCTTTAAACTTAGGATAAGGGATTAATAATAAAATATTTTGAAATTACATAGTGCATCATATGCACTTCCCCTCTTTTCCCTATCCTCAAACTTAGGATAAAATTTATGCATGTTGATATTTAAGCTAGACAATCATTTTTTATTTTGATCTCTAGGGTGCACTTAGACTAGAAAACCCATTTTTATTTTCTTTTATGCAGAAACAAAAACTATCTAACCTATCCCTTATCTCTCCTATTGACCCAGATTAAATTGTTTGGTCAATGTCATTTTCTACCTGACTATTAATTTATCTAGATTAAACTATTAGATAAACTTTCATTATCTATCTAATTTAGAAAAATTTAAAGAATTATAATCATGATTACACAGTATGATTAAACTAAAACAAGTGATTGTGGAATTTTGAATATTTTTGAATATTTTTGTTTTTCTCTTTATTCTGCTTCTTTATACCCTCTTTTCATTTTTATTTCATTTTTTATTTTTATTTGGAAATCATTGGCAAATTGACAAGTATTTACAAAATAGGATTCCTAAGATACATCACTCAATTACCTTGAGATCTTATAAATTATTGTACCCTATCACCACACATGTGGGAATTTATGGAATTATTTTATTATTTTAAGCTAAAAGAATGGCTTGTAACTTCTTGTCTTATCAAACACTTAAAGCAAATTTATTTTAGGGCTTGTAGGCTTATTATTTTGTAAAAGTGAAGGAACATAAATCATATAAATAGAGGATCCCGTCACTTCTCCTTTTCATCATCACACATGAATTTGGCCTCCTTATAGAGAGGGAGAGAATTGGCTTTTTCTATTTCGTTACATGGAAAATTGTGATTTTTATGGAGCATCTTTGTATTGGAGATAAATTTTTGCATTGGAGATGTCTTTTTTGGATTGACAAATGACCTTATTAGTGGAACTTGTAATTATATTGTTAATATTTCTATATTTTTCATGTGAATTAATTGAAGCTAGGGTTCATAAATGTTCCATGGTTAAATGCATATTATGTATTGGAAATCTTGGTGAAAATTTTCATGTTAAAATATTCTCCCCTAAAACCTATAAAATAACTCCTATGGTGCATATTCTATATTTACTTTCTTCCCATAAAAATTAATATATCCATGGCTTTACAGGAGGAAATTACCCCACCCCCACACCCCCCCCCCCCCCCCCCCCCACCCCCCGCCCCCTATAGTCCATTCAATTTTCATCCTCCTTCAAATATTCCTTACAAATCCATTAGCCCATGTAGGATCAAGCACTTGCTAGGGTTGTGTTGATAAAAAAACCATCAATACCTAAATATTTTTATTTTCTCACATCTGCTAGGATTTTTAAGGCAAGTCACTAGGGCTTTTGTAGGGCCAATTTTCCATAATGTTGTGTTTAGGTGGATGGTTGTGGATAGAATTCAAAGGTTTTCCTTCAGAAACATTTTAAATTCAAATATAACACTAATAGTAGTCAAACTTGGCTAATTAAGGGTGACATCAACTTATCCAAGCTCATCTATGTCATTAAAATCTCGATCCTCAACCAAGCTTCAACTTGAAGCCTCTCTAATGGTTCCCCTATTTATTTTTTCATTAAATTTAATTAGGGAATACTTTCTTTGATTTCTACATGTCTATATATTCCTTATAATTGGATATTAATAAATTATTTCTTGGTTTATTCCTTAGCTAGCCAAGGGTTATATTACTTGTTCCTTTATCAAGAAGATACACACTTATTATAGCTTTAAGATATCTTTCACTAGACCAGTCATATCAGATAAAAACCTTTAATTATAAAACTCTTATAGGTGAATAAAAGAAAGCCTCCATAATGTTGAAATTATACTAAATTTCATGAGGAATATAGTTGAGGTGATTGTGGAAATGCTTCTTCATTGTTTCCACGGGGTCTAGCTCTTCCTAGTCCCCTCACAAGGAATGCTAGATTTTGTGGCAACATTTCTGGTGTTATTTCAAAGGAGGAGTTGATTCAACCTGATCATGATCTAAATTATAATATTGATTTCTAATGATTCAAATTATCCCAAAGAAATGATATCTCTACTCATATGGTGAGTCCATTGGAGGAACAAAGCCCTAGTTATTCATTGAACTTCAAATTTTACATGCTTTTTAGGTGAATATTTACTAAGGAAATTTGAATTCATGATTGGGACTCCATATTTACATATTATATAAAGAAAAATGCGATAAGAAATGGCTCACTAAGAATCACATAAGAAGTAATGTGCCTTGAATATTTAGGATGCCCTAGGATATCCATAGCTTATTTACCCATATTGCTATAAAAAATGTTCAAATTCAATGGTATCACATCTTCGACTATCAGTCACATAGTAGAAGTCATGAAATATGCTACAATAAATAACAAGGCTTTATTCAAATGCATTTATAGGATTTCTTGTGGAATATTTTGAAGAAAATAAAGGAGATTGAATTAAATATTATTGCCACCTAAAAAGGATATATTGAATAATTTCTTAAGGTTTAGGGATTGTGATCTCAAAAATATGAACATAGCCTTCAATAAGTAATCAAGGTCCTAAAATGAGGTTATCTTATAAAGCTACTTGAAGGTGGCAAAAATGGGTTGGACAAGGAAGATTACCATGAGAAGGAAGGAGACATTTAGATAGGTCACCATGAAGAACATACTGAAGGAGACTTTGAAGGACATGGTTATAGAAGCAAGGATTTTAGTCTTTATGAAGAAAGTCACACTAAAAATATTAAATTTTGACATAAAATTGAGGCAAGCTACAACCATTTCATGGGTATTTAGTTGGATAATACATGTGATGAATCCCATTAAAAGAAGGATCCTATTAATCCACTTAGAGAATATTATTGATTATTTTATGCATGTGGGAGAAGGGAAGTGGGATATGAGTGGTAATAATATTAGTAAAATTCCTATTTATGGTATTGATATTGAAGTTGATGAAGAGGTTTAGTGTGGTTAAGAAGATGAGGTCGTTATTGATTATTAAATGGATTTCATTGAAGAAAATCTTGAGGAAAATTATGATATTTTTGTTCATATTGGAGGAGAGAATATTGTCATCAATGATCTATTCATCCCATATGAGTATCTAGGGGATATGATTATTAATTTATTGGAGCCATCTCTACTTTCTCGTGATATCCTTCCTCAATCATACTCATATTATAGGAATGTTGGAAGTGACGAGGCAATATTGGTACCCCATTTAAAATCTCATATTCATGAAAATATGCCTATTTGTCAAGGCCTTTCCCCTCAGTTAGCTACTAGATCATATCACTCATAGCATATCGTCAGTGACATCAATGAGAGTTGTATTCCTAAGATAACTATTTGGAAACATTTCCTAAAATTGGCTATTGATTACTCCATATTTAGGTTGCGAGAGAGCATCCAATGGTGAAGGAACATTTTTTCTTTTCCTTTTTCATTTCTTTCCCTCTCCATGATACCAGGAAATATACATGCTTAACTTATTGCATTTTTTCCACCGCCCACTGTTGTTTCTCTAATCTTCTAGTTATTTTTATGAGATAGTGATTAAATATTGTGATATTCCATTATTGTATTGGTTTGTTGACCATAGGTTTAAGAGGTGTGATATTAACTTGATAATAGGTTGGATTCACTAGTTGTTTGACTACACTTAATCAATGCATGGCGTAATACATGTTAGTTTAGGTTGCATTACATTTGTGTGTTTTCATTATGGTATGTGCATCATACTTTATTCATTATTCATGCTAATGTGTATGCATAGTATATTATATTTCAATTATGTTTAACTAAGTATTATTTCAATTTTATTTTTTATGTTCTATAATCACAAGGGTGATGATCAACACCATGCAGACATGATATCAACAATTTTTTTTCAGCATATAAGTATCAGGTATAGAAGCCCATGGATTGTTGGGGCTCTCATGTAGTCCCCATCTAAGCATATGGATCATGCACTCTACGATGAGATTTTGTCATCAAGTTGGAGCCAAATGATATCCACTGAAATGTGGGTAACCCCATAGGAGAAATTTTTTCTCTTTCCTTGAACAACTATCTAACCAACAACCCTGAATTTCTTAGTAGATGATATTCTACCGTGATATTCATCTATTCGAATTGGTTAGACATCTCTTCACCAGCTAACATTCTTCTTGGAAGAGGTGGGTCATCATTTGGTAGGTACTTTCACAATTTTTAAATCATGTGATTTTAATTAATCCTTTGGGCATTCTAAGTTAGACAAAATGGTGATCTAGATTATTGAATTATCCTGACTACAAACCCAACCCCTCAATTTAATATGGAGGTTATTTTTTTACCCTATTCTAGTGGGACCTCCTCTTAGGCCTTAGGGTTATCCAAGGAGCACTGATTGGGAGACTTGGATTGAGGTAAAATTTCCATTATATTATGTACCACTTTCCATCATTCCCTATATTTCATCTCTATACTTTAGGCTTGTGGTAATTGGTTCATCAGGATCGGAACCCTCTTATCCTCATCCTTGATCTGGGTTAGGAACATTTCCCTAGGGGTTAAAGAAGACAAAAGAACATTGAAATCATAAAATATACATAAAGAAATAAAGAGAAATGATAAAATTCAAATCATGGTTACGAAATTAATTAGTGAGTGGAAAAAATATTACCATGAGCTATACTCCCCTCATTACCCATCACCCAGTTCCTTGGGAACTTGATGTTCCATAACATAATAAAAGAACTCATTCATGTCCCAACCTCAATGAGAAATATATTGACTCATACATAAGGACTGAATAAATGTTAAATCATTAAAATAAAATTTGGGATCCTAAGTTATCGTTCAATTACAAGCATTATCAAAATGAAGTAAAAGGTGCACTAGAGGGGTGGAAAAGAAAATCAAGGAAAGAGGTAACTCATGCCTCCATTATTTATCCCTCCTTACATATATACACTCAAGATGATGGGACTACATCAATTGGTTCCATTGCCATCACACCTTGCTTCAAGGTCATTCACTCCCATTACCACAATTATCACAAGCACCTATGGATTTAAGGATTGGTTGACCTGTCGACACCATTTAGGGGTGGCAAGCATTGAATATTATTGACCATATCTTCATCCCTAACATAAGTAGGAAACATATTATGGGACTTGGTCTGATTAGATATCTAAAGGAAAACTTAGTTCAAAGTGTTAATATTCCCTTTACAATTAAGTATGGTCCACTATAATTCATTTATGGTCATTATCCCTAACGATTAGTGAATTTCACTTGATCTTGATATGTTTTTGTTAGGTCATTCTTAAAAAATATACATAAGCCTCTGAAAAGTACATGAATCGACTACACAACATCCCCACACCATTTTGCACCATAGAGAGAGCAATGGTGACCGTGTATATGTAGTGTTTTCTGTACATAGAAAATTTTTGGGAACTTTTATAGTTCCATATGGTGATTGACACCTCATAATCCATAGGTGTTGAAATTTTGAGGTCCTCTTGCTTAGTGTTGGATTTACATGAAAAATAGTAATCATGGATGTCCCTAGGATTTCCTTGACATTTTTTTATGGGTGTTATTTGTTCAAGAATCCAAATGATGATGGTCATCCCTAGGATGGAAATGGGTGGCTTGTGTCATTCTTGGATCCCCAACATTAGAGTGATATAATTCCACATCACCCATCTATGCCTTAATAGGATGACATAGGGAACCTAAAGCATGGATTTCGGTCATGGAGGAACTTTGGCATACTTATTGAGTCCTTCCCTAGGGATATAGATTTAATTATGATGGCGGAGGATCTCCTTATCCGTTCCACACCTTGTTGTGGAATTTGTTTCTAAAAAAGGAGATGATATCATGCATAGGGTACATCGACCCACACAAGTGGAAATTTATGGCATAATTTTTTTGTTTTAAACAATGAGGATGTATTGCAACCTATTGTCTTTTCAAACACTCAAATTCAACACTTTTTTTAGGGCTTGTAGGAATATTATTTTTCAAAAGTAAAGGGATATACCTCATATAAATAAAGGATCCCTCCAATTCTTTTCATCATCACACATGTGAATTTAGCATCCTTAGAGTGCGGGAACTACCTTTGTCTATTTCAATACTTGGGAAAATGTGATTTCAATGTAGAATATTTATATTAGAGAATAACTTTTGTATTAGAGAAGTATTTTTTGGATTGAAAGAAGGAATTGTTGGTTGAATTTGTCAGTTTATCATTGATTTTTCTATATTTTGCATGGGAATGAATTTTTCTAGGGTTTCTATATTTTCAATGACTAAATGCATATTGTTTATTGGAAATATTGGAGAAAATTTTCATATTAAAATTATTATTCCTTGAAACCTATAGAATAACTCCTAGGGTGCTTATTCTATATTTAAACTTTCTCTTCAAAAAAAATTAAAAATTAAAAGAGGAAAATGCCCCCTCCTGCTCCCATCAATTTTCATCTTCCTTTAATATCCACCCTATAACTCTATCATCCCGAGTAGTATTAGGCACTTGTTAGGGCTGTGTTGATAAAAAACCATCAAAACCTAAATATTTTTATTATCTTACATCTCCTTGTATTTTTAAGGAAAATGGATTTTGTAGGGCTAATTTTCCATATAGTTGATTTTGGGTGGGTGCTTGTGCATAAAATTCCAATATTTTCTTCATAAACCTTTCAAATGAAATATATAACATCACTTGTGGTGAAACCTAACTCATTATGGTTGAGGTCATCTTCCTAACCTCCTTTGCGTCATTAAACCCTAGTCCTTAGCTAAGCTTTAACTTGAAGCCTATTTGAGAAATCCCATTTTCCTTTGTTGATTAAAATATCTTTAGGTAATCCTATCTTTGACTTATACATTACTAATAAACCCTATATTGTTGTAGTCTTTAACCAACCTAGTGTTAGATTACTTATTCCTTTATAAATAATATATGAGCTTATTTTATCTTTAAGGTATATTTCCCTATACCAAACATATCACCCAGATTCCTCTAATTAGAATACCCTTATAGGCAGATACAAGGAAGCCTCCCATGTGGTGAAATTCCACTAAACAATAATAGGAAGATTTTTGAGATGACAGTGGCAATCCTTCCTCATTGTTACGATAGGGTCTATCCCTCATCTCATGAGTCCCCTCACAAGGCTTGCTAGAATTTGAAACATAAGTTCGTAATAAAGGAAAAATGAAATTTGACTAAATAGGGTAGTACATAAGTCATAGGTATGATATGGTGCAAGTTCCATTTGTTCACCAAAATATTTATGTATTGCAAGTTTACAACTTGTAAGTTCTAAGCAAGCATGATAGCCCATGGATAACATACATTTAAGGGTAACTCTTTTTGTAGTTGTAAAAAAGGGTTATAAAACACCACTGACATTAAAATATTTATATGTAATCAATCTCATCATGGAAAGAAGACATGTGAGAACTAGGAGTATCTTCTACTATTACTTTGCATAATTTCACGGCTCTTGATTCGATATGCAATAAAAAAATTAGTGCAAGTACCACAAATTAAGTTAGTAAAGACATAGTAAGAAAAATTGAGGCACCAAAATTTTATATCATTTAGTATCAAAACCAGGATGAAAGTTCATAGGAACATATATTTTTGAATCACTTTCCATTAGATGCATTAATTTAGTAAGTCACCTATGCTAATGTGAACATAATAATAATAATTATTGATGACTAATTTATAATCAAACATGCTTTTTCTTTATCTCAAAAATTCTGTGACACTATCATATATCATTAAAAATCTCAACCATACAAGTATTCAATTATAAAGCATACAAAATATTTAATAATGAATAGTCAGCATATATGAACAACTGCCCTACATGATAGAAAACTGAAGATATTAAAGTAATTGTTATGAAACCAGCTCAAGAAAAGATAGAAAAGATAGATCAACACCTTAGAATTCAGCCTCTTCGAGGGGGCAACCTCCTTTACATTACATAAATGAACAATTCTTGGATGATTCAAATGAAAA
>APFE030176046.1:2563-18227 GCA_000404065.3 Pinus taeda
TTCAAAGGAAAAATCAATCACATCAATGGATTCCCCAGCGGAGTCGCCAATTTTCATGCGGAAAGAGTTATTTTTGTGGACAAACCTAACCTCCCTAGGAGTCTAAGACTCTCTAGTGACAAACAAACCAAACAAGAGCAATCCTTCTCTAAACATACATCATTCTATGAGAACCAAGTGTTTTCGATCTTACCTTAGGTCCAACGCTTGTTGTAGCAGTCCAGCCTTGCTGATCCAGATGAGCTCCTCCTTCACTTTAAGACCTGCATACACTAACAAAGCAAACGATTATAACACCTGAATATCTCATTAAACAAAACATATTCAACATATAGACCAAGGAGTATATGAAACAATTCATTAACAACAAATCATTGAGAAGAATGGACTTATTTGTATTAAGGAAACAAAAAAGAAACCATTACAACCTGAGCTTTGGTGTTGTGCAAGTTCCTCCCAGGGTCCAGCAAGAGTTTTCCTCTACTTTGACAAGCTCACCCACTTCCAAATGAAACAAGAAAGGATGGTAATCTCTCCTCACAAGCTTACAATGGAAGTCCTAATTCCAGCAGCATCTACCCTTTGGAATGTTCAGCTTTCAACCTCCCCTCCCTTGGCCCCATGCCTGTATTTATAGTGTTCTAGAGGAAGTTATTCAGTTCCAACACATCAATGGGATACTCCCTCTTTTGGATGGGGTAGCTCCTCTCTTGATGGGATAAGCTCCTCTATCATAGGGGTGCATGAACCATCTGGAGGCGCTCAATACACGTCAAGAACTCTTCTAGAAGGCTCTAGAAGTGACCACAAGTAACTTTTTAAAGATGAAACTTGCGCCTTTTGACTTTTACAGGAGTACGCACCCTAGCTTTAGTATACAGAGCGTATTACTACGCAGGTCTAATGTATATGGAGTGCGTACACGCAGGAAAGGTAGAGAGAATCTGCGTACCCAGAGATAAACATGTTTTTAAGTGACTTTCTCTCTTTTTGAAGTTTGACATGAAGAGCAGAGGTATGAGGCTTGACAAGGAGGATAATATGACTATTGATGGAGCAATATTAACTGCAGATAGTCATGGTGACAAATTTCAGTGTAACACCTATGTTAAGAAAGTTCCCATTGGAATGAAAAGGAAATATGTATTTTATGAGCTCCCATATTGGAAGCATCTTAAGATTTCCTACTTATTAGATCCCATGCATATATTTAAAAATGTTTCATCTTCTTTATGGAGGCACATATCATCGAAATAAAGTGACACATTGGTTGTGAGGAGAGATCTTATTTCTTAAAAAAGTAAAAGAAACATTGGCCAAGACAAGAAGGTAGAGGAAAGGATGGTCCCTCTTGGTCTTTCAAAGAAGGTGATGTCCCATGGATTTTAAAGAAAGATGATATTTCTTTGGAAAAGGAATTTATAATGTGTGTGAGGGTGTCTTATTCATATTAGTCTTCACTATGTTGATGCTTCACTGTGGAAGATTTTTTGTCGGGGTTAAAAATTCATGACCATTTGAACCTTCTAAGAGTACATATGTCTAAAACATGATTTTATTAATTTTTTTTTATTTTTATATAATGGGATATTTTATAAATAATTTTGTATAATGTGATATTTAAAACCAAATTTTTATTTATAAAAAAGTATTCTACTAATAACCCTAAGTAAAATATTTCAATGTCCATATAAAATAATATAATTTTAGAGATAGTTTATATGGAGAAAAGTAAAGTAATGTTAATTGGAAATTTCTTATATTTCCTTTTAGTGAGAAAGATTGAGAGAATTCTTATTCGATTATAGTTTTATTTCTAATTTAATGTTGATATTTGTAATTTTAAATGCTTATATGGATTTGATATGTAATTTTTCAAAATTATTAATAATAAAAATATTTAATTATACATACAGGAAAATTAACGGGGATATTTTTACCATTTAAATGTGGGGAACATGAATTATAAATAAAATATTTCAATGTCAACTAAATATATATTATACCAGCGTAAATCCATATCAACTTATTATATCAGCGTCATTTTATAATCATTGTTTCAACCATACTAAAATTTGTAATTTATGAAAATATATTTGCATTTTTTAAACGTAGATCATTTTGCATGCAATTTCATAAATAGAAGTTTGATATAAGTTCACCAACACTTAATATATAATAAATATTATTCCATAAAAATAAACATCATGATGATAACCATCTAATAATCATAAACATCATATAATATACACGTTCAAATTCACTACCATCATCTAATTATATACACCTCTAATGCATATACATGTTATTAGCTAGCACACAAATATAATAATTTAATAGGGCATCTTCATTGTTATCACATCCTCAAATTAAAATAAATCTCATGTCAAATAACTTCTATGACATACACATCTATATGCAAGCACATTAAATGAACATATCTAACATGAACTAACAACATACACGCCAACACCAACATACAAATTAAGTATATAAACATGAACAAAAAATATGCAATATATATATATATATATATAATATATATATATATATATGTATATATATAAACAAGTCGAATAAGTACAATCAAATATTTGATGAAATAGAGGTAGTGTCAGGTTGGTCTGCAGTAGAAGAAGATGGATGGTCAACTACGTATGCACCCTCAACACCATTTGATGAACTCTAAGGTGGAGGAGGAGATGGTTGGTCTACTCTGTCAAGAGAAACATAAGGTACACCCTCTAGCTCTGGCGTCTCGTCACCAGGCGACTAAGAGATTTACTTCCAGATGGATCATGAACACCTTGATAACCATGATCTGATGGGGTGGTACTACCAAAAGCATCATCATTTCCACCCTCATCACCATGATCATGATCATCACCACCCTCATCTGATGTATCTTCCACTACATGATGTTGACCTGCATCCATCCTCATTATTAGTGATGAGGCTCATGAATAGGCAAATTATATGGGCCTTAATGCCACTATCCAACTTATTAAAATCAACTTTTCTTACATTTCTTTACATATTTTATTATATTTTTCTTAGTGAGAAGGGTAAAGGTGAGATGTTATGTCATGTGCCCTAATGTGCATTAATTGCAGGATTTGGAGCAGTTTTGGGACAATTTAAGTGTGGGAACTTGAAGTAGACAAGAAATATGGATTTTAGGAGATTGGGTGTCCTTCCTTAACTCCTCCAGCACTCAAAGATTCCTCCACTAGATCTCATCAGCGCAGATTTAAAGTACCCAAGCCCATTGAGTTCATTGGCAGCCAAGTTAGTGATAGTTGAAGACAAGTCAATCTCGAGTTTGGGAGCCAGGCCTCACTAAATTTAAGGAAGTTGTTGGTAGCTTCAATTGTATAAATAATAAGGCCTAGGGCCTCATTAGGATTGGAATTTTTATGGTATCCAAGAGGCAATTTTGAGCTACCATATTGTGACTATTATTCTCATGTTATTTTTAACATTTTGGTGATAATGAAAAGGGTTTCTTTGATCAAGCACTAAATTGACTCAGAGGGCTGAAGATCTTGGGTTAGGGCTCAACCCTGACAATAGAGGTTCCTCTTTTTGTACATGTATTCTTAGATTAGAATCATAGATTAGCTGCTGAAGTTATCTTTGGTTTGTTTAATTTACAAGTCTTTGAATGATTGGTTAGTTTTTCTTCCATTAGTTGGAGAAGTAGATTATTTTTTTCCCGTAAGAAAAAATTGTAATTTTATTCAAATTGATAAAATTACATTTTGTAGATGCCTGGGGCATATTCAGATGGTTTTTCCTGTATTAACAGGCAGCGAGCAAAGAACAATACACGAAATTTGTAGATGATTGTTCCTGTAATGACAGGAAGCTATAGAAATTGAGAAAATAAAAGAGTATATGAAAGTTGATCCAGCATGACTAAACTTTTCTACCTTTCTTCTTCTCCACACGTCGCCAACCACCAGTGTCGGGAGTGGGATTAATAATGGTTAGCTGATTTTCCCTAGGGATCATTTGAATATCTTTGTCTGATTCTGAGCCCTCTGATCCATGGGTTCGTTTGATGTCGCTTATTTCCATTTGTGGCTCTTGTTGCAGATTTGTATAGTGTGGCCCCAAGTGAGTAGTTGGGGCATTCTCCCCCTATGTATATTTCTGTCTCATTTGATAATCAGGTTCTGTCTGGGTCTCTGTAGGTTCCTCATTTATGTCTTCTTTTTCCAATGGGTCGGTGTGCTGCCAGCCCTTAGGCTTTTTCTGCTATTTCTTTGTTCTCCTGGGGTCTTTTCGAGCAACTGGGCAATCATATTGGAGGTGCCCTGTTTGCATGGATCCCCTGCACCGGAACACTGTGTTCTCATAGTCTAGTTGTTGTATCCATTGTGAGTTATTGAAGTTCAGTGTGATGTGGTCAGGTAGTCCCTCACTCAAATCCACTTCTACACATATTCTGGCAAATGTGAATATTCCCCTGATAGTTCTGTCTTCGTCCATTTTTAGGTATTTCCCCAGGGTATTCCCAATTGCAGCTAATACTTTTTGATGCCAAAAGTGTAGAGGAAGGCCATGTAGCCTTACCCACACAGGCATCGTTGAGACTTTCGTTGTATTGGCGTCGAAATCAGAAAACCAGGGGGTGAGAAATAGGCCAGCACTGCCCCAGAACCAAGGCCCCTGTTTGATAATGCTGTCTCATTCTTGTTCTGTATTGAATCTAACTATGAAGTACCCCTTGGGGAAAAGGTAAATTTCACAGTTTGTGGTCCATATTGTATATATCCACCGGTGCAGGGCGTCTGATTTTGGCCAGAAACCATTAAATCTACAAATGACTGCAGTTTTAGACAAATCAGAGTATAGACTGGTTACCTCTGGCATGGAGACTAGTAGTGTTGGTGAATCTGGTGTTTGTTCAACAATGTAGGGTCTTGGTAGCTCTGTTGGTGGCGTTGCTTTGTTTTTCATTTTCTCCCCCCTTCCTGCTGCATACCGAAAGGAGCTTGCATTTTTTGAGCTGGTTCTAGTGCTTCCACCTCTTAGTCGAAGATTAAGAATAATATTTGAATCCTTGGCAATGCCGTAGTGTTGTAGAGTTTGGTTGTCCTGCAGACTGTGGCCTGAATGTATGAGGTTTTGATGCTGCACTAGGGTTCCACGGTGACTTTGGATCTCTTTTTTTAGCGCATGGATGCTCATTCCTTTACTGATCTGCATGCAGAAGTGTTTGCCCCCAATCAATTTGATGAAAATCTGGATTGGGCATGTGTCCTTGCAGAGTAGATCGGTCCCGAGGAGACCTCGTTTTGTTGGATCTGACTGTTCCTCTTTGAATCTAGATGGATCTACCCTATCTAGTTCCTGGTTCTTTGATTTGTAAACCGGATTTGGCGGGAGGATGGCATATCCAGGGTTTAACCCTCGTCCCACTGTGTACGAGAACTCGCCTCCTCCAAACAGCCGTTTTCCGGATGTTGTCTTAGCAGATCCAAATTGTAGTGCGACAGATCCAGAGCATCCTATAGAGTTTTCGTGCGATCTGCAAGTACCAGATCCAGATGCTTTGCCGTTCTCGTGTTCCCTTACACCCTTGCAGTCTTGTTTTGGATCTGTTGCGAGATCCCTGATCTGGGTACTGCGCACCCATCCAGTCAATCAGAGGCAGGGATTTTTCTGTATACCCAATGTCTTGATCAAGGGGGTCTGCGTGAGGGCTGTCGGTGCCCTGTCCAGGAGATCGACCGTGGGAGCGAAAGCAGGAAAAGTTGCCTGGTGTTTCTATCATGTGCCGCACAGATGCTCGCAATGAAACCCGACTAACTGCGGATGAGTGGATCTATCCTCTGCGTGTGCGGCTGTGTTGTAAACCCTCGCGCACAGTGCCATTGTAGTCTGCCTTCCAAAGCTCTCTCTAGAGAAGTAGATCATTGTTACAATAGTGAAAGAAATTACTTTAAAAAATCTTGTGACAGTGGCCTCTTCCTCATCTGCCTCATGGGATCATGGTTTGATGGCCCCAGTCTCATAGCCCCAAAAACATATTTATCTTTTGGTTATTACATATCTTAGGATTTCTTGTTGAGTAAATCATTGTTTATGATTTCTTAGAAGCACCTACAATTGTCATTTTGGTTTCCTGAGTCTGTTGCAGATTAGAAAGAATTCCATTCCATAGATTTAATCCATTAGCCATCAATAAATCAGTTTCTCAAATTCAACTCATATTTTCCACATTTACATAAAGTTGTGTAGGAATTAAGAAAAGAATATGTGTTGTTGCAAGAGTTACTGATTTGTAGGGAGGAACTCATTCCACCAGCCTTATCTAAGTCTTCTCCACCTCTCGCCCAATCCTACCAACCACTCATTCAGATTTCCATTTTATAGCCATTGTGGACAACCACCTTGAGTAAATACAACCATCCTGAAGAGTTGGGTTGATCCTTCGGTAGTTTTCACCTTCCCCGTACCTTATTCCACCATCATACATCTTCCCAGCACTTCCTTTCACCTCCCCTACCTTCCTACAACTTTCAGCTAACTTTCCTGTAGTAAATCAAGACATCCTGTAGTAACTATAGGAAATCCTTGAGAAACTATAAGAAACTCTGTAGCAGTCTCTTTTAGACTATTTTGCGCACAAATGATGATCAGAGCTGAGGGTAGGCCTTCAAATTGACCTCCATAACCCTCAATGTCATTTTGGGCCAGTTTTCCCATACCTTCCTCCCGTGTAAAAGGTCAACTTGTTTAGCATAGAATTTACATTTCTAAATTGAAAACCAAAATACTCTTTTATGCAATATTTAGCTAGTGCATGCATACATCAGTCATAGAAATATTAGGATAATTTCCATGTCTACTTAGTCCTAATAGCTAGATGATATAATGAAAGGTTAAATTAGGTCTGTAAAGTAATTTGTGTTAATTGTTAGCTAGGTAATTTCATGTCATTTCATAGCACTTTCTATTCATAACTTTCATTTCCTTAAAATAAGCAAGAATTTAATTTCTACATCAAAGATAGCTTTACATTCACTGTCAGTAGTTAGCCTCCTTCTAGTCAATAGAAGACTGGTTTGAAAAATGCTAGTGGTCTATCGCCCCAGTTGAGAAGTGACAAGAGTAGATTGTTTCATTTGTTGTGCATATAACACTGCCACCTTCAAGTTTTTACAAACCCCGAGTTGATAAAGTAAAGTTGGTCGCACTAGGAGTTGCAAAATCCTTGTTGGAATATTGGGGCTCATCACTTTTTTGCGTCTTTGTCGGGGAGCTATCTAGGTAGATGTCATGTATGCTTTCCTTTCTATTTGAAATTCAGTAAATAGATGCAATTCATTCTTTCCTTTTGTTTGCATTCAATAGATAGTTGACATTTTTGCTTTCTCTCCATTCTGCAAGTAGTTGCATTTAGAAAATAGTTTCAATTTCTACTTTCTTTCCATTCTTCAAGTAGTTCTAAAAAAAACCTAAAAGAAAAAACAAACTTCCTTCATGCCTCGTATGAGTGGAGACAACTTACGAAATTTTTTTCCAAATACCACCACACCATCAAATATCCAACCTTCCCTCTTCTTCGGTCAATGTGAGCTAGAGGAACCATTAGGTGAACAACAAGAGATATCTGAAGAACCTATTGGGGAATAAGAAGAAGAAATCATTCCACTAATCTACACCATGGCTAAAATAGAAATGGGATTGAAAATGGAAATGAAGCTGAAAACATAACTGAGTGTTCTTTTCCCTTTAGAGAAACTAATGGAGATGTTAGGATGAAAAAAATAAGTCCCTCTTCCCTTCCTCACTTCCATGGATTAACCTCAAATCACCCTGATACATTTTTGTTTGAGTTTGTTATCATCTGCAGATCTTATGATTATACCTCTGACGATTAGAAGTTGAAATTGTTCTCATCCATGCTCAAGGATGCAACCTTGTGCTAGTTCATGCATTTACCTAGGGACAACATCACTACTTGGGCTCAAATGCAACAAGCCTTCAAAAACAAGTACAAGGGTTATTTTAGAGGGATTGGGGAAGATCTCCCAGAAACCCTAAACATGTTTTCGGCAGGGGACGTCTACTAGTTATTTTATGATGATATCAAGACAACTTTCTGTAGATGAGTTGAATTTGAGAAACTGAGTTATTCATGGTTAATGTCTTAAATATATGGAATGGAATGCTTTATAATCTACAACAAACTCAAGAAACCAAAATGACAATTGCAAGTGCTTCTAAGAAATCATAAACAATGATCTACTCAATAAGAAATCCTAATCTATGTAATAATCAAAAGGTAAATCTATTTTTGGGGTTGTGAGTGTGGGGCCCTCAATCCATGATCCAATAAGGGAGATGAGGAAGTGGCCACTATCACAAGTTTTTTTGAATTATTTTCTTTCACTATTGTAACGTTGATCTACTTCTCAAACTAATGGAAGTGAAACTAACCAATCATTCAAAGACTTGTAAATTAAACAAAGCAAAGATAACTTCAACAACTAATCTATTATTCAAATATAGCAATACATGTACAAAAATAGGAACCTCTACTACTAGCGTTGGGCCCTAACCCAATATCTTCATCCCTCTGAGTCAACTCAATGCTGGATCAAAGAAACCCTTTTCATTGTCACTAAAATGTCAAAAATAACATGAGAATAATAGTCATAATATCTTAGCTTGAAATTTCCTCTTGGTTACATAAAATTGAAGCTACCAACAATTTCCTTAAAATTAGAGAGGCTTGGCTCCCAAACTCGAGATTGACTTATCTTCAAATAAAACTATCTTGGCTACCAAATGAACTCAGTGGGTTTGGATGCTTGTAACTCTGAGATGATGAGATATGGTGGAGGAATCTTCGAGTGATTGAGGAGTTAAGGAAGGAGACCCAATTTCATAAAATACCTCTTCCTTGTATACTTCGAGTTCCGACACTTAAGTTAGCCCAAAACTACTCCAAGTCTTGCAATTAATGCACATTAGGCCACATGGCATAACATCTCACCTTTACCCTTCTCACTAAGCAAAATATAATAAAATATGTAAAGAAATGTGAGAAAAGTTGATTTTAATAAGTTGGAGAGTGCCATTAAGACCAATATAATTTACCTATTCATGAGCCTTATCATTTCCCCCTACTAAAAGTGTTTCTCATCCTCTTAGAGGAATTATACTGCCTGATCCTTAGGTTGTATGGTAGGGTTCTCCATCTCCTTTGGCGTGCTTGCTGGTATTCATTCCCTAGAAATATCATGTTAATTTTAACATTTTGATGATAATAAAAAATGGTTTCCTTTATCCAACATTGAGTCGAATCAGAATGATGAAGTTCTTCACTTAGGTCCCAACCCTAGCAGCAGAGGTTCCTCTTTTTGTACATGTATTATTATATTAGAATCACAGATTAGTTGTTGAAGTTATCACTTATTTGTTTAATTTACAAGTGTTTGAATGATTGGTTAGTTTTGCTTCCATTAGTTAGAGAAGTAGATTAGTATTACAATAGTGAAATAAAAGACTTCAAGAAATCTTGTGACAATGACCTCATCCTCATCTCCCTCATGGGATCATGGTTTGAGGGCCCCACTCTCACAGCCCCAAAAACAAATTTATCTTTTGGTTATTACATAGCTTAGGATTTCTTCTTGAGTAGATAATTGTTGATGATCTATTAGAACCACCTAGAATTGTCATTTTGGTTTCTTGAGTTTGTTTTAGATTAGAAAGCATTCCATTCCATAGATTTAATCCATTAGCCATCAATAAATCAGTTTCCCAAATTCAACTGATCTTTTCCACACTTACATAAATGTGCGCTTGAATGAAGAAAAGAGTATGTGTTGTTATAGGAGTTGCTTATCTGTAGGGAGGAAATCATTCCACCGGCCTCATCTAAGTCTTCTCCACCGCTCACCCAAACTTATCAACCATTATTTCAAATTTCTATTTTGTAGCCACTATGGACAACCACCTTGAGCAAATCCAACCATCCTTAAGAGTTGGGATGATCCTTGAGTAGTATGCACATTCCCCAATATTGATTCCACCATCATACATCTTCCCATCACTTCCTTTCACCTTCCCTGCCTTCCTACAACTTTCAACTAAGTTTCCTATACTAAATCAGGACATCCTGTAGTAACTACAGGAAATCCTGTAGCAACTACAGAAAACCCTGTAGCAGCTTGTTTTAGACTATTTTTGGCCGAAATGATGATCAGAGCCTAGGGTAGGCCTTCAACTTGACCTCCATAACCCTTAATTCTATTTTGGACCAATTTTCCCATACCTTCCTCCCCTGCAAAATATCAGCTTGTTTAGCTTAGAATTTACATTTCTGAATTGAAAACCAAAAGACTTTTGTTTGAAATATTTAGCTAGTGCATGCATACATCAGTCATAGAAATGTTAGGATAATTTCCATGTCTACTTAGTCTAGATAACTAGATGATAGAATGTAAGGTTAAATTAGGTCTCTTACGCAAATTAATTTGTGTTAATTCTTAGCTAAGTAATTTAATGTCACTTCATAGCACTTTCAATTCAACACATTCATTTCCTCAGAATAGGAAAGCATTTATTTTATGCTTCAAAAATAGCTTTACATTCATTGTCAGTAGTCAGCCTCCTTCTAGTCAATAGAAGGCTAGTTTAAAAAATCCTAGTGGTCTATTGCCCAAGCTGAGAAGTCACAAGAGTAAACTATTGCATTTGTTGTGCATATAGAACTATCACCTCCAAAATTGTATGATCCCTAGGTTGATAAAGTAAATTTGGTTTCCCTAGGAGTTCTAGCATCCTTGTTGCAATATTGGGGCTCATCGTTTCCTTTCTATTTGACATTTTGTAAATAGATGGAATTCATGCTTTCCTTTTGTTTTGCATTCAATAGATAGTTTTAATTTCTTCCTTCTCTCCATTCTTCTAGTAGTTCCATTCAACAAATAGTTTCAATTTCTTCTTTCTTTCCATTCTGCAAGTAGTTCTAAAAAAAAACATAAAAGAAAATAAAAATCTTTCATGGCTCGTAGGAGTAGAGACAACTTAGGAATTTTTTTTCCAAATACCCCCACACCATAAGACAACCAACGTTCCCTCTTCTTCGATGGTTGTGAGCTAGATGACCCATTAGGTGAACAAGCAGAGATCTCTTAAGAGCCTATTGGGGAAGAAGAAGAAGAAACCATTCCACCAACCTACACCATGGCTAAAAATAGAAATGGAGCTAAAAACATAACTCAAGGTGTTTTTCCCATCAGAGAAACTAATGGAGATGCTAGGATGAAAAATATAAGCACATCTTCCCTTCCTCACTTCTATGTCTTAACCTTAGAGGACCTTGACATATTTTTGTTTGAGTTTGTTGTCATCTGCAGAACTTATGATTATACCTCTGATGACCAGAAGTTGAAATTGTTTCCATCCACCCTTAAGGATGTAGCCTTGCATTGGTTCATGGGTTTACCTAGGGACAACATCACTACTTCAGCTCAAATTCAACAAGCCTTCAATAACAAGTACAGGGATTATTGTAGGTCCAAAGACACCGAAGACAAAATCTTTAGAATGACCTTGGGACATGATGAATCTTTGGAAGATTATGAGGAAAGGTTCCAACTTAGCTACAAAAGGGCTAGATGAACCCTTGATCCTAGATCACTCAAGTTACTCCTTATTATAGGGATCAAGGAGTATCTCCTATAAACCCTAATCATGTTGTCAAGATGGGACACCTACCAATTATCGTATGATGATATCAAGACAATTTTCAAAAATCATTCTAGGGTAGACAGAAAGAAGGGTAGGGATAGTCAATTTTTGGCCAGTTCATCCTCCCCCAACACATCCATCAAAAGTGAAATTGGGAACATGTTCGAAGACTTTAAGAGTGAATTTTTTCTTACCCTTTCTCTACAAACCGACACCATGTAGATCAATAGGAAGCAAGAAGAATTAGAAAGAGCCTTAACTGTCTTTTCCCCTAGATGCACCATGAGGCACCCTAGAAATGAATGTCCATTGAATCTTATCGAGATCTGCTTGATATGTGAGGAAAACCACTCCACAGACAAGTGCTCCTCTCCTCCTGGATTGAAGGTTGTGTATTAAGGAACTAAAGGTGTTACTAAACAACTCCGCTATATCAAACAAAGGAGGCCTAAAGGACCTCGACCATACCAGCAAGACATGCAAGGAGAATCCTATTCATATTACAATGCCAACCATAATGCATCCAATCCCCCTTGGTGTCCTCCTGTTCATCCTTCATGGTCCACACCTTCTCCCTAGTCTTTTTCACCTCAATACCATTCCCAACCTTCTATTCAATCATTTCAGTGATATGCTCCCCCGTAACCTCAGTGGAATACACCATCATAGGGGTGGAGGCCCCCATACAACCAATATTCATCCTTACTACCTCCACCTCCATCTCAACCACAACTCCTTCACCCTGCTCCACCTAAGCAACCTTAGATGCCTACTCAACGAAATCAGAACCTGGCCAACAAGTAGGCACAATAGTTCTATAGTGGAGATATATCTTGCCCTACCTATGCTATGGAAATTCAAGAAATCAACCTCATTTCTAGAAGAGTTCTTACAGATAATAAACCTCCATATCCACCTGAAGAGCTTGAAGAGGAAAAGGAAGAGATATTTCCTGAAGCAAATCCACCTCCTTTTCGTGAGAGACTAATCCATCCTAGCGAGCACACCCCAGAAGAGACTGAACTTCGAGGTGAATTTAAAAACTTGTGTGTTAAAATCCCACTCCTCCAAGCTATCAAGGATGCCCCCATATACAATTAGTTAATCAAGGGAAAATGCTTCAAACATCTTTGGAGGAGAAAGAAAGACACCCCCACCATTAATTTCATTGGACAACTATCTGAATTAATGTTGGGGAGAGTGATTTTGCCAAAGCATCTATACCCTAGAAGTCTTGTGGTAGATGTGAAAATTGATGGTATCATTTCCCCCCATACCTTTATTGATCTTGGGGCTGCAATCAATGTGATGACCAAGGAGACTATGCCTTAAAATGAATATCCAAGGATCATTAAGGAATAGCACAATAGTATTATAGCTTGTAGGCAAACCCACAGTAGCTTATGAAGGAGTTGTAGAGGATGTGATGGTCTCCATTGATTCCTGGGAATACCCTGTTGACTACTTAGTTCTCCAACCTAAGACTAAGTTAAATGGTTGTCCTCTCATCCTTGGAATGCCATGGCTAGCCACTACTAATGCTTACATAAGTTGCAAGGCTGGGAATATGACCATTAAAAATGGGCATTTGTCCAAACAATTAGTCTTGTACCCTCCTGCTCAACCGTCTCTATAGCATCACTTACCTTTATGGTTGGAAGAGGAGGAGAAAGATGAAGTCTACTCTACCACATATTACCCAATCTATACCCTAGATGCTACTATAGGAGGGGGGCAACCTGATGAAGATGCCCTAATTGATCAAATCCCTTAGAATCAGCCCCCGAACACCATGTCTCTTGATGAGTTAGTAAAGAATGCTGAAGATAACCCTTGGAATGATTTGTGCGTAGCTGAATCACATCCTAATCATGTCAAGATGATAGAGTTTGGTCCAGCTAAAACATTAAAAAACATCCCTTCCCTCTTTACACATCAGGAAAAGGAGTTATGTGACAATCTAAGAGATCATCTATATGCCTTTGCTTGCAGTTATAAGGAAAGTAAGGGAGTGCACCCTTAGGTGTGCACTCACCACATTTAAATCAAGGAAGGTTGCAAGCCAGTGTGCTAACCTCAGAGGAGAATGAACCCAACCCTTAGAGACATAGCTAAAGAAGAAATGCAAAAATTGTTGGATGCAAGGTTCATTTACCCCATCTCAGATACTGAGTGGGTGTCTCCTCTAGTTCTGGTCCCAAAGAAGAATGGAAAATGGAGGATCTATTTGGACTACAGAGAGCTAAAAAAAACTACCAAAGAAGGCTATTTCCCTCTAACTTTCATTGATCAAGTCTTGGATGGTCTTGCAGGAAAGAAGTTCTTCTCTTTCCTAGATGGATTCAGTGGTTACAATCAGATCTAGATTAACTCAGAGGACCAAGATAAAACCACCTTCAATTTTCCTTGGGGTGCCTTTAATTATAAGGTCCTTCCTTTTGGATTATGTAATGCCACTACCACTTTTTAGAGGGCAGTTCTAAGCATCTTTGCAAAGCTAGTCCATGAATCTGTAGAAATATATATGGATGAGTTCACTCCTTATGCATGTGATTTCTTGGAGGCTTTCTCTAACTTAGGGAAATTATTAAATAAGTGCATTTAAATTAACCTATCCCTTAGTCCTGAGAAGTGTGAGTTCTTGATGAATGCAGGGATTGTTATAGGTCACTCAATATCCCAAGAAGGACTGCAAATTGACCCAAATAAAATTGCTAGCATAAAGAGGGTTCCTACTCCTCAAAAGTAGAGGGATGTTAGAAGTTTCTTGGGCTTAGTTGGATACTATAGGAGATCCATAAAGGACTTCAGAAAAGCATCCTCACCTTTGTTTGGACTATTAGTCAAAAACTCTAAATTTTTCTGGTCAGAAAGCTGCCAAGAGGACCTAGAAACCTTAAAGGACAAGTTGACTATTGAACCCATACTCTAAGGCCCAAATTGGGTGCTTCCTTTCCACATCCATGTTGATGCCTCTGATAAAGGTATAGGAGCATCTCTAGGCCACATAGATGAAAAGTTGCCTTATGAAATTTATTTCATTAGCAAAAATTTGTCCAAAGATGAATTGAACTATACTATGACTAAAAAAGAACTCCTAGCCATTGTCCATTTCTTAAATAAATTTAGATACTACATCACTGGTTACTAGAAATTTATACATATTGACCATTTTGCTATTAAATATTTGATAAATAAGCTGTGGAGCGATAAAAAGGTGTCTTTGTAACTCCTAATTACCTCACATTAATTTTCAACCTAGGGACGAATTTTTATTTCAAGAGTGTACTCAGTCTGAGGCGGCTATTTACTCAAGAGCAATGTTTAGTAGTACAGTGTTCAGAAAATACAAGAGTAAACGGATGCTAAACTTAAATTACTTCAAAAGGATAAAATCACACAAGGCAGCTTATCAGTCAAGGGTGCGGAAGCAATAACCCATCCCTCTAGAAACTGATGGAAAGGAAATTAGAGCATGGACCATAGGTCTGGGAGCTAGGCAGCGACTGCTGAGGCTCACTACAGCCTTAGACCTTCTCTCACACCAAAGCAGCGAATGTAAGTAAATGGAACGGCAGGAAGTAAAATAGAACAACAAATAGGAAATGGGACAACAAGTCTAAAATGGAACGGCCGTAAATGGAACAGAAAGGAACTGAAATGTTCTAAACTAAATCATTCACTCAAAAAACCATCAATTGAGGATACAGTAGCAATAACTCATTCCTCTGGATATTGATGCAATTGAAATCAAACATAAATAAGATCCACAATCTGAGAACTTAGGCAGTGATAGCCAATGTCCTTTACAGTTGTTGATCTCACACACAACACTAAATAACCAATTGGAAAGTGCAAATAATTAAATCAATCGTATTACTACAACTTGATGAAAATGAAACAATTGTGCTAACTAAAAGAATGCTGAAAGGTAAGCTTAAATAAT
>APFE030176046.1:19647-37423 GCA_000404065.3 Pinus taeda
ATCAATAATTTATAAAATGGATTTAAATGATAAATTATAACAAATGATATGATGAAGAATAGTGGAAATGGGCGGGATAAGTGTTAAAAAGTGATAATAATAATGGCATATTAACGGCCCAACATAAGCCTAAAGTGAATGTCATAATTATTAGATGGTTTATTTTATTACAACAGTTTGATCTAACTATCATTAATAAGCCTGGTAGAGAAAATGTAGTTGCAATTTTTTTTGTCTAGACTTTCTTTGCCTATAGGTGAGGAAGGAATGGTTGATGATATGTTGCCAAATGAGAATTTATTCGCTATTTCAATTCTCTCTCCATGGTTTTTTGACATAGCCAACTACTTAGTGGCTACACAATTCCCTCCAAATCTATCCTCTAAGGAAAAAAATAGAATTATAAGAAAGAGCACCCCATTCACTTCGATTGGGGGCAATCTCTTCAAGCTAGGCCCATATCAAATTTTGAGGAGATGTGTCAAGGAGGAGGAATTATTTGACATCCTCCTAGACTATCATGATGGGCCTTGTGGACGTCACTTTGCAGCCAAGAGGACAACCTTCAAGGTATTGCAAGTTGGCTACTACTGCCCCACTCTCCACCAAGATGCAAGAAGATACACCAGTCGATGTGAATAGTTCCAAAGAATGGGGAAACATACTCACAGGGATGAAATACCTTTTCAAACTCAAGTGACTCTTGAGCCATTTGACAAGTGGGACATGGATTTAATTGGGCCCATTGATCCACCATCAAGGCAGAGAAAGTACATAATTGTATGAATTGATTATTTCAAAGAATGGGTTGAAACCAAGGTTGTCAAGGTAGAAACAAACGAGAAAGTCATTGAGTTCTTAAGGGAGAATGTATTTTACAAGTTTGGGTACCCTATAGAGTTAGTCACTGATCATGGAGCTCAATTTACCTCACACCTAATTGAAAATTTTTTGAGCCAACATAATATCAAACACAGAAAGTCAATTGCTAATCATCGTCAGACCAATGGACAAGTAGAGGTTACTAATAGGGCATTGGAAGGAATTTTCACCAAGGTTGTGAGCAGGAGAAGAAAATATTGGGCTAACAAAATAGTGGAGGCCACTTGGGCCTATAATAAAACTTGGAAGACAACCGCTGGCTTCACCCCTTATGACTTGGTCTTTGGGAAGAAGGTTGTGCTCTCCATTAAGTTTGAGTACAACACTTTGAAAATTGTAGCACAGTTGGAGTTGGATGTTACAAAGGCACAATAAGAGAGGTTGCTCCAACTCAATACTTTAGATGAATTCATGATGCAAGTCCTCCTACAAATAGAAGTTATTCAAGTAGAAGGAAAGTTTTGGCATGAAAAAAACATCAAAGACAAAGTTTTTCAAGAAGGTGATTGAGATCTGCTATATGATTCTTGGTTCAAGGACTTCAAAGGAAAATTGATGACTAGGTGGCTAGGCCCATATCTGATAGAAAAGTGACATGACAATGGGGCTATGAAAATAAGGACCATTGATGAATAAGGTATCCCCTTGCTTATCAATGGATATAGATTGAAAACCTATAAAAGACATTTGTCAAGTGGAGAGTTCATCAATACCATCAGTAAGGAAGTGAATGTAATTGGAAGCATCTCAGCTTCCAACTCACCAAATTCTTCAAGACTATTTTTATTTTTGAAAAAATTAAAAAAAGAAAAAAGAAAGACAAATATGATGGTGGTGACGTCTTCTTGGGGGATGACAGGAAGGCTAGAATCATTGGTCACGGAAAAGTAAAGTTGAAGTTGCAAGGTGGAAGGGTGAGAACACTTCCAGTTGTTTTTCATATTCCTACATTGGCAAAAAATTTGATTTATGTAAGCAAGCTGGATGATGCAAGTGTAAAAACAGTGTTTGAGAAGGATACGTGCTAGATGGTTCGGGGAGCACTAGTATTGATGCAGGGAGTTAGAATTGGAACTCTTTACAAGCTACAAGGTAGCATTGTTGTTGATGGGTGCAATAGTTCTATGGTTCCTGAGAGTGGAGCAGAAAATCTAGTGGTCTTTGGAGAGAAGACCATGCTGTGGCATCAAAGGCTTGGACATATTGGAGAGAAGGGCCTTGGAATACTTCATTATAAAGGTATGGTAGAAGGTATGAGTAAGAGGGAAAAAAATATATTATAGCTTGTGCATAGTGATGTGTTTGGACCCATGAAGGTTCCATGATTGTGTAAGTCTATGTACTATGTATCATTTATAGATGATTCTCAAGGAATACATGGATATATTTCCTTAAGAAGAAATTTGAAGTCTTTGACAGGTTTAAAGGATTTAAGGCTCTAGTGGAAAACCACACAAAGAAGAAGATAAAGGTGTTGAGGTTAGATAACGGTGGAGATTTTTGTAGCAAGGAATTTGAAGAATTATGTAACAAGTGTGGTATAGCATGGCAGAAGACTGCTCCATACACACCTGAGAAAAATAGAGTTGTAGAAAGAATGAACAAGACGTTGATGTATAGGGCAAGAAGCATGCTTAGTGGTGTTGCGTTAGGATAGGAATTCTGGGTAGAGGCGATGGAGACAGCATGTTACCTAGTCAACAGATCACCTTCATCAGTGTTGGAGGATAAGACTCCACAAGATGTATGGATTGGTAAGAAACCCTCTCTTTCACATCTGAGGGTATTTGGATGTGATGCATATGTAGATGTTCCAAAGGAGGAAAGAACCAAGTTGGATAGTAAATTTGAAAAGTGCATCTTTATTGGGTATAAGGATGGTTTAAAGGGGTATAAGATTTGGAACCTAGTAACTAGGAAGGTTGTGTACAACCGAGATGTGGTGTTTAGATAGGTGAAAGATGTTATTAAACATGAAGTCCAACCAAAGGAACCTGAGAAGATAGAGTTTGAGCTTAAGGAGAAAGAATCAGACTCTACAACGGAGAAGGAATCAGAAGATGAAGAGCCACAACCTCTGGGTGTGAGAAGATCAGTTCGAGAAAGAAGACAACCAGAAAGGTATAGTCCATATGCTTTCTCTTCAAATTTGGCTTTATCTGCTACTAATGATGATCCTAGAACTGTGAAAGAAGTAGTATATTCAGAGGATGGAAAACTCTAGAAAGAGGCCATGGTTGATGAAATGGCATCTTTACACAAAAATGAGGCTTGGGATCTAGTGGAATTGTCAGCTGGAAGGAAACCCATTGTCAGCAAATGAGTGTTCAAGAAGAACACAAATGTATAAGGAAATGTGGAGAAATACAAAGCTCGGTTGGTAGCAAAAGGTTATTCCCAGGTGCCAGGAATTGATTTTGGTGATATTTTTTCTCCTGTTGCCAAGGTAGCTTCTATTAGATTACTTCTATCTATTGCTGCTGCTTTTGATTTTGAGGTAGAATAGATGGATGTGAAGACAACATTTCTTCACAGGGATCTGGAAGAGGAGATATACATGAAGCAACATAAATATTTTGCGGTGAAGGGTAAGAAAGAACTAGTATGCAAGTTAAAGAAGTCTCTGTATGGGTTAAAGCAGTCACCAAGGATGTAGTATTAGAAATTTGATACATTTATATGGGGACTTGGCTTCACCAAAAGTAAAGCAAATCACTGTGTGTATTTCAAACTAATTTGTGACTGTGTTATTTATTTGGTCTTATATGTGGATGATATGTTGCTGGTTGGAAATGACAAAGAAATTATCCAGGATTTGAAGACCCAATTGTCCTCCAAATTTGACATGAAAGATCTTGGTGCTGCAAACTATATTTTGGGCATGGAAATTAAAGAGATCGGGCAAAGAGGAAGCTCTGGTTAAACCAGAGGAAGTATGTTGAGACAATACTACAGAGGTTTAATATGCAGGATAGTAAACCAGTGAAGGTTCCTATTCTTATAGGTGTAAAGTTATCTACCTAACAGTGTCCCAAGGCACAGGAAGAGGAAGAGGACATGTCCCGTGTTCCATATGAAAGTGCAGTTGGTAGTCTAATGTATGCGACGGTCTATACTAGACTAGACATTGCACATGCGGTGGGAGTATTGAGCAGGTTTATCTCAAAACCAGGGAAGGAGCATTGGACAACAGTGAAGCGAGTTTTCAGGTATTTATGTGGCACTAGTGATTATGGTTTGTGCTACCAAGGAAGACTAGGATTGGATAGATTTTGGATATTCGTGGCTTTGTTGATGTAGACTGGGCTGTAGATCTAGATCAAAGAAGATCTACAAGTGGTTATGTGTTTCACCTATTTGGAGGTGCAATCAGTTGGATGAGTAAGAAATAATCTATAGTGGCACTATCAACTACAGAGGCATAATACATGGAAGCCACTCATGCAAGTAAGGAAGCAATTTGGTTGCAGAGATTGTGTTCAAGTATGGGGTTAGTGCAGGGAGATATAAGGATAGACTGTGACAGAAAAAGTGAAATATTATTGGCAAAGAACCCTTCTTACCATTCAAAGACAAAACACATTCATGTTCAGTATCACTTTGTGAGGGATATGATAGAAGACAAAAAAGTGTTGTTGGTAAAGGTGGACACTTCAAAGAACACTTCAGATGCATTGAAAAAATTTGTGAGCTCTGAGAAGTTCTCTTGGTGTAGAGAAACAATGGGCATTGCAAGGCTAGATAAATGACTAAGCTCTCTTATGACCCCCTGTGAAAGGAAAAAAACAAGTGGGAGAAATTTGGGTTGTGTTATATTCTTTCCATGACTAGCCCACGTAGGTAACTAGGGGTTAGAGGGGGGGTGAAGCCCCCCCTTCGTTGTGCCGATTATGTAGTGGGGGGGTCACAAGGGGGTTTGAGGGGGGCGTTAGAGGGAGGGTGAAGCCCCCCCTTCGTTGTGTTGATTATGCAGTGGGGGGGTCACAAGGGGGTTTGACGGGGGCGTTAGAGGGGGGGTGAAGCCCCCCCTTCATTGTGCAGATTATGTAGTGGGAGGGTCACAAGGGGGTTTGAGGGGGGCGACTAGCCCCCCTCTACGTGGTCTGGTGTAGCACCACAGGGAATTTTTTTTTTGGACCCTATATTAGGTTGGGCGGACCTATGTATGGTTTTGTGCATTGTTTTCACACATGGTTTTGGACGCAATGGTTTTCGGTCCATGGTTTTGGACGCAATGGTTTTCAGTCCATGGTATTGGATGCTTCGGCATGTATAAATATGTATGTAACATTGAAAGGAACATAATGAAAAATCAAGCTGGTAGTCCTAGTTTTGGGATCTAGGGGAAAATCTCTGTGTATATGTGTTTTAAGTGTTATGCTCTCGCATTGTTTATTTCCTGTTCTTAGAATTCATATGCAGGTAATTTATGTCCGAGGTTAAAACCTACAGATGTCGTGTCAGCCCCCATTATTGATGGAAAAGGGGCTAGACACATGTTTTTGATGTAGAAGACTCTAGAAGTGTCTATTTTGTAACTCTAGTTAAGAGTTAATGTAGTCAAACTTTAACCACTACTAGGCTAGATTTTAAGCTTCTGTGGTTTTTTTTTGGAGTAGTATCATCTGGATTATCCACAGTATCATGTTCATTCTGTCGACGTTTCAAACCCCAAAGGGGGTCCATCATCAGGACTGATTTTTAGAACATGATTGATAGTTCCTTGAGAGAAGAATCTTGCGACCAGAGTATAAATAAATAAACCTAAATCTTGATAAATTTTATATTGAATCCGACATATGAATATTATAATAATTTTAGTTTAATTATTTCAATTTTGATTTTAATATGTAGATTATTAATCCTATTTATTTCCTTTGATTATAGGTTAGTTTTTATTGTTTTAATTAGTTATTATTTTTCTTTTTATTAATTATTAACTGTTCTTTTTATTTTGTTTAACCAAAAATATTTTTTAATTAATTAATTAATTCCTAAATTAATTTAATTAATTAATTTATAATTCTTTCTATTGTTTTTATTTTTATTTTAGTATTTTTCTTTCACTAGTAGGCTATTGGGTTGTGTTATAACTAGGCCACTAGGAGGAGGAGGCATTCCATTCTTTCAAGAGAATTTCGTTCCATAGTTGAGAAAAGATAGTCAGGAGAGATAGGAGGTAGAGCACACAGAGATGATCTGTGCATTGTAGCAACTGACAGGCCACATGCATAATTTCTTTGTATTTGCAGCCATATTTCCAAACAGAGAAAGAGAGTGAAGAGACCTCACCTTCCAGCTTGGTTTTTTCCCAAAAGGTTTCCCAGAGATAATATCTTGTCTTATGTGTGTGTGATCTTATTTTTTCATTCTCTTCTTTTTTTCATAATTTACTTTTACATGCATGCACTAATTACAGTAAGATCTATAGATCTAGAAATTTATTAAAACTATAATAGTGTATAATCTCATATTTTTAGTATAATATTATCATATTTGTTGTGAAAAACTATCCAATGGAATATCCATGGCATTTTACGAATCAGAGGGATAGTTCCAAGAACTGCAAAACCCTAGACCACAACCCAATCTAAGCTCTTATTACATATTCATTAAGGGAGTCAGATTAATACCAAAAAAATTTTCCATCCCTCCTTTGTGCTTGAGAAAGAGATAGGGAGGACACATCACTGGATGCAAATTGCCAAATTAAAGAAGGTAGAGGATGTGGGTTATATGGAAGAGAAACTACTAGAGAGTTGAGTAAGATATGAGACAGGGATCACATTATGAGATCTCAACTAGATGCATAAAACACATGCCTAAGGAGGGAGTTACAAGAAAAAGAGAGCCAATTGGCCACCATGGCAAGGCTCTCCATGGAGGCACTCCAGTGTAGGATGCCACCAAAATCATATGCCTTGTACCTCAAAGATCAATGGCTTCAATTTTAGATCAAGACACTAGCACAACAAGGTACTATGTCTTTCCAATACTATAGGCAGTTCATTGAATTATGTGACAAGAGAACCCTAGAGGATAAGGCCAAGATATCTGAATTCTACTTCCACAACTGGCCTAACCATACTTGAATGTGTCGGACCCCAATGCAAAGTTGGGGGACTTACAACTAATGGCCCTTGCATCATGGATGATTCATGAGGAGGCCAGGGCTAAGCAGGTGAAGAGGATGTTGGAAAGAGAAGAAAGGGAGTCCCTTTACATAAGATGAGAACAAATAAATTCAATGGTTGTCATTAGCACCCACAACATCATTGGCAATGATCCTCAACTTGCACGAAGCTATCTAGCTACATAACAACAAGCAATCACATATTTTGAGAACACCTTGATATTGCTAGGGAATGAAAGCCAACAAGCATGTCAAAGGAGATGGAGCACCCTAACATATAGCATAAGGATCAAGGATTATCATTCCCCTAAGAGGATGAGAGATGCGCTAGAAAGGACCCTATTGTATAAAATGCACTACAGAGACTCAAAATCAATTGGATTGGTTTGAAACATAATCCACCCTTGCTATTGGGTATGCTTGAAGGTAGAAAGGAGGAAGAGGAAAGAAATCAGTTAGGAAATAGAGAAACATGCAGGGTTTTATCCACAAGAGGAAACTCCATCAATAAAGGCCTAGGATGTCAGATATGCCACAAGAGCTATGAAAGATATGGACATAGACTAAGTTTCTTACAGGATATGCAACACTTTCAGTAGGGGGTGATGATGAGGATCATCAATAGGTAAATTATATGGTCCTTAATGCCACTCTCCAGCTTATTAAAATCAAATTTTATCACATTTATTTACATATTTTATTATATTCTCCTTAGTGAGAAGGGTAAAGGTGAGATGTTATGTCATGTGGCCCCATGTGCATTAAGTGTAGGATTTGGAGCAGTTTTGGGCTAATTTAAGTGCAGGAACTCGAAGTAGACAAGAAAGACGGATTTTAGGAGATTGGGTCTTCCTTCCTAACTCCTCAATCACTCAAAGATTCCTCCACCAGATCTCATCAGCTCAGAGTTACAAGTAGCCAAGCCCACTGAGTTCATTGGTAGCCAAGCCATTGATAGTTGAAGATAAGTCAATCTAAGTTTGGGAGCCAAGCGTCCCTACTTTTAAGGAATTTGTTGTTAGATTCAGTTGTATAAATAAGAATTCCTAGGGCCTCATTAGGATTGGACTTTTTATGGTAGCCAAGAGGCAATTTCGAGCTAAGATATCGTGATTGTTATTCTGATGTTAGTTTTTACATTTTGCTGATAATGAAAAGGTTTTCTTTGATCCAAAACTGAGTTGGCTTGGAGGGACAAAGCTCTTAGGTTAGGGCTCAACCCTAGTAGCAAAGGTTCATATTTTTGTACATGTATACTTAGATTAGAATCATAGATTAGCTGTTGAAGTTATCTCTGCTTTGTTTAATTTACAAGACTTTGAATGATTGGTTAGTTTTGCTTCCATTAATTGAAGAAGTAGATCAATGTTACAATAGTGAAAGAAAATACTTCAAAAAATCTTGTGATAGTGGCCTCTTCCTCATCTCCCTCATGGGATCATGGTTTTAGGGCCCCACTCTCACAACCCCAAAAAGAGATTTATCTTTTGGTTATTACATAGCTTAGGATTTCTTATTGAGTAGATCATTGTTTATGATTTCTTAGAAGCACCTACAATTTTCATTTTGGTTTCTTGAGTCTCTTGTAGATTAAAAAGAATTCCATTCCATAGATTTAAGCCATTAGCCATCAATAAATCAGTTTCTCAAATTCAACTCATCTTTTCCACATTTCATAAAGTTTTGCAAGAATGAAGAAAATAATATGTGTTTTTGTAGGAGTTTTTGATCTACAGGGAGGAACCCATTCCTCCAGCCTCCTCTAAGTCTTCTCTACCTCTCGCCCAATCCAACCAACCACTCATCCAGGTTTCTGTTTTGTAGCCACTGTGGGCAACCACCTTGAGAAAATCCAACCATCTTAAATAGTTGGGTTCATCCTTGGGTAGTGTGCACCTTCCCCATACCTTATTACACCATCATACATCTTCCCAACACTTACTTTCATCTTCCCTACCTTCCTATACCTTTCAGCTAAGTTTCTTGTAGTAAATCAAGACATCTTGTAGTAACTACAGGAAATCTTCTAGCGACTATTGGAAACCCTGTAGCAACCTTTCTTAGACTGTTTTGGGCAGAAATGATGATCATAGAATAGGATAGAACTTGAAATTGACCTCCATAATACTCAATGCCATTTTGGACTAATTTTCCCATACCTTCCTCCCCTACAAAGGATCAGCTCGTTTAGCTTAGAATTTACATTTCTAAATTGAAAACCAAAAGACTCTTTTCTGCAATATTTAGCTAGTGTATGCATATATCAGTCATAGCAATGTTAGGATAATTTCCATGTCTACTTAGTCGAAATAGCTAGATGATAGAATTCAAGGTTAAATTAGGTCTCTTATGCAAGGTAATGTGTGTTAATTTCTAGCTAGGTAATTTCATGTCATTTCATAATACTTTCTTTTCAGCACTTTCATTTCCTTAAAATACGAAAGCATTTACTTTCTGCATCAAAGATAGCTTTCCATTCTTTGTCCATAGTTAGCCTCCTTCTAGCCAATAGAAGACTAATTTAAAAAACCCAAGTGGTCTATCACCCCAGTTGAGAAGTGCAAGAGTACATTGTTGCATCTGTTGTGCATATAGTATTGTCGCCTCCAAGTTTGTATGAACCCCGAGTTGAAAAAGTAAAGTTGGTCTCCCTAGGAGTTGCAACATCCTTGTTGCAATATTAGGTATCATCAATTAGTACCCTACTAGATTTGATGATATGCCCCATAAGAAACATCATCTCTCATGGGTAGTCCTTGTATAGACCCAAGAAACTAGGATTCGTGGTGATATCTCAGAACCTCATAGGGCAGACTCCCACATAAAAAAAGCTCTATCTAAATTGTCATAGTATTCCATATGAACTCTTAAACTAGGCCTACGACTCTTGATGCTGACGCCCCCCCTCTCCTGAAGATGTGCCTTACCCTCTTGGGCCTCACCTATCTCCTCATCTCCTTCGATATCTGGTTGGGGAGGAGGCATGACCTCATCAAATGTGTTGATATCTACAAAATATATAGTATAGATAATTAATTAGACAATTTCATTAAACAATTTAATAAAACAAGTTTAAAATAATGTGCTAGAATAAATTTTATTCTAATTCATTAAGATAAGAAAATGAAACTAGATGACTAATTTAAAGAAAACACTAATATTACCTCTATCATCTGGAGGCTCAGCCACTATAAGGAAGATGTTGGGACACCCTCTCCAATTAATCCTTCTGTACGTTAATGTGAATGTGACAAATGCATGGTCATCCCCACTGGCCACTAGCACAAGTACCTCGTGAGAAATCCTAGTAGGAAACTACGATACGCCCCTCTTGGGCATCATCTACCCGATATGCACATCTAGACCTCAGTGATTGGCCTTGGAGGGTGACGGGAAAATGTAGGCCTCGCCTCTAGAAACCTCTCAAAAAATGAACAAAAATATCATAAGCAAAAGGGAAGGTCTCCCTCCCATGTCTCAATGCACGACATCTATCTAAAGCCATGCAAAAATGCTTCAAAACAGTGGTAGACCCTCTAATGCAACATGGCATCTAAATAAAAGAATCAACATAATACAAAAGAGGGCACCTAATGCGTTGCCATTAGTACTAGATTGTGTAATGGTGGTGACTAATAACCTCCTCTTCAACAAAAGAAGAAATTTGTAGCTGTCCACCACAAACCTGAAAAGTTGATGGATGAACTGCATGAGGTCCAACATATCTCAAAGTGTATGCAAGATGACTCTCAGCTACAACCCCATGGGGGCATAAGGGAATAGGGGAAAATCCTCTCCTCTCCTGGATAGGCTAGTGATAATATATATGTCCTCGTCAGTGGGCATATAACACACCTTAGGATCGACACAAAAAGTCTTCTCCTAGACATTCCATCGATGGATCAGATGCACCAAAAAATATAAATTGCGCCTTTGGGAATGTAGCTTCCTCATAGTACTTGAGGAAACCTACATTCCTCAAGAACGCTTGATTCGTTGTAGTAATAGGGCGAGGGTATAAATCCCTATCCTTCTCTCTGGCCTACCATGTTTGGACCATATTGTACAGGTCAAACTATTACTCTTTCTATTGTTGTTTCTCCCTCTGTTGATGTCTCTGCTACATGATTGACATATAAAATACATCAGCCTCATATGCAAAATAATTTTTTTTATTAAATGAAACATGTATGTATAAATATGGAAACATAACTTTCAATTTAAAAAAGAAAAAATATTGGTGCACACAAAACACATTCATGCACCAACATCGGTGCATGTTCAACTAAAACTACACCACTAATAGTACGAACATAAGTATGATGCACCGTTATTCGTTCACAATTTTAATTTCTTATAGCAGTTTGGAAAACTCCTCCACAAATTCCCATTAAGCTTATCAAACACATCGAGTTATGGCTATATTTTTAAATATTAAGTTTGTGGTGCATTTGGTAAATATAAATGCACCGGGCGTGATGGACTGATGTAAAATTTGTGGCATCAATTGTAGTGAATTTTAGTTTACAAAATATACAGCAACAATAGCGGTGTGTTATGTTCGGGTATCGATATGCAAAGCACCCTATAAATTTACAAGGTGCATCGTTATCAATGTGAGTTTAACGTATCGAACACACCACACAATTAATTTTTTTTTGAAAAGAATGGAAAATTTAGCCTAATTTACCATTATAATCCGTTAAAAAAATAAATTACAAAGAAAAAACAAATTTTAGGATGGTTTGAAAAAATTGAAAACTTAAGCAGTGAGCATAGTACAGAAGCATGGTGAGAAGGAGAAGCAATGACATAAGGTTCTTGCATGTGGCAAGAGTGGCATTGGTTCTTTAGAGCTCTCCCGGAGTATAGATTGAAAAATATAGTTGAGAGGATATTTTTTAGTTAACCCTCCTTCGGTGAATAATGCATTGGTGCGGGATATATCCAAAATAACCACATTCTTTTTAACTAAAAAATGTTTCGGTGCTTTTCTTGAGACACCTCGGGGCATTTCACTCTTGGTACCACACTGGTGATGTGTTTCTATTATAGCACTGCCATTATCTTTTAAATTCAATAACAACATAGCGGTCCTATTTAGAAGATGGCTCGTGGCATTTTATTAATTTAATTGCATTGGGGCTTCATTGGAAAATAACACCGCATTTCTCTTAAATTTAAAATTATAGTGGTTCTCCTTACTAGCATTCTCCCAAATGTTTTACTATGTGAAGGTCTCTGGTTCTATCAACTATTCAAGCACAGGTGTGTTATGTTATGTACTGCACCATGTTTTTTTATTTTATAAAAATATTTTCTTACCAGTGCACCATGTTATTTGCAACACTGATGCTTGTATGGATAGTAAATAACCAACTTGTTTGTATATTTTGGATATACCATTAAAAACGAATTCGATAAAACATTTTGTTTCCCACCTCCACTAGTGACCTCCACTACAAATAGATGTTTACGCTATTTTTATAGGGGCTTCCACAAAAACCTTCACTAGAAGGTATTTTCCTTGTAGTGCATATTCTGTGCATAAGAAGAGTGCATATTAAGCAAGAATAGTGAGCCATACAATTTATAGACATTCTAACTATTAAATAATTTCTATCAATAGTTATTTGGATGTCCTCAAGAACATTCATAACATCCACATAAATTTGGTATTTCCAGAAAAGCCAAAATAATATCAACGTCTATTTCCTATCAAGGATATGAAACAATTTCCAATGACAATTCAAGATAACATGATCCATTCATTATTGATTAAAATAATATTTAAGGTAATTAATCTAAGTCCATTATACTCAAACCATGGATCTTATCTGAAGAGCTAAAGATGGTTAGAAACTGAAGGTGGGACTTCAACTCTCCGCCCAACCATAAGTCAATTGCACTAATATCTTTCTTGGAGTTGTACACCCTTGAGCCAGAGCCACATTTTGAAGGATTTCAATCATACTTGGTTGGAATAATATTCAGATCCAACAATATGGGATGACTTTTTACGTGTGTATCCTCAAATATCTACATGAATATATAACTCACAATCTAGGTGGTTTATCAACTTATTTGGCAAGCACTAAGTGATTTATGAGCCCTCTTGGAAGGAACTTAGTGGTCATCCCTTTCATCAAGCACCCCAATGAATTTCTACTCTTCATAGTGATTTAGAAGCCATACAACAAACACTCATCACCAAATTTCTCATTTGATCCTTCCATTGATCTATTTGAGTTTGGACACACAGAGTCTACAAATTCATTACGACAAGGCAAGGAATCACATCCCATCATCCTCAGTAGGATTTCTCCAATGTGCAACATTTATTTCCTCTTCACTACAAAATCATTTCTCTTGCTAGCCTTCTCTCATGTTGTCTATATCTTGCATTATCCTAATTTCTAAATCCATTTTTTTCTTATCCTTCTCCCTTTTTTCTTCACGCTCCTCTCCTTCCACCCAATTGTTCACTTCCATTCACCCATGTAATTAGGACATGGAAAATGTGAATTTTTTTTCCCCATAATTATTACTAGTTGTAGGAAATAGTGCTCTAAGTTCTTCCATCCAAGAACCACTCACAACCCTTCCCTTAGGACATGGATCCATTTCCCCATTCATTAGTTCCAACAAATATTAGTTTCAATTATAATTGCGGTTATAAAAACAGGGGCATTACACTAGCTTTTCCCTACAATCTTAATATGGTATTAGGGGGGTTCAATGGTTGATAGAGTGGCATGAAGATAATAGTCCAAACACTAGGTTTGGGTGGGTGGGAAAAATATATGATAGAAATAATACTGAAGCTTATGAAATTTAGCATTTGGACTTAAACATCTCGAAGTTGAAAGAGTTAAATTTTGAATATATGTTTTTTCTAATGTAGGTTTTAACCCTGTAAATAAATTACTTGCTTACGAATTCTAAAAAAAATGAAAATAAACAATGGCGAGAGAATAAAACATAAAACATATATTTTCCCCTGGATCCAAAAATCGGGGCTACCAGATTGAGTTTTCACTATATTCCTTTCAATGTTACAATACATATATATACATGCTGAAGCATCCATAAACCCCAATCCATTAACCTTGTATTAGAATATAATCGTAGTTCCCTTGACCGTATCTACAAAATACCATGGATAGAAAACCATCATGCCCAAAACCATGTGCAAAATCCATGCACAAAACCATAGGTAGGTCCGCTCACCTAATATAGGGTCCAAAAACAATTTTCCACGGTGCTACGCTAGACCCCGTGCAGGGGGGCTACTACCCCCCTACATACCCCCCAAAAAGGGGGGAAACCATCCCCCCTATGACCACCTGGCGCCTGGGTTAGTTGTGGAAAGAATATAACACACACCCAACATTCTCCCACTTGTTGTTTTATTTCCATAGGGGACCAGAGGAGAGCTTAGTCATAGATCCAGCCCTACAATGCCCATTGTTTCTCTACACCAAGAGAACTTCTCAGTGCTCACAGACTTTGTCAATGCATCTGTAATATTCTTCAAAATGTCCACCTTTTCCAGCAACACCTTTTTGTCCTCAACCATATCCCTCACAAAGTCATACTGAACATAAATGTGCTTTGTCTTTGAATGATAAGTAGGTTTCTTTGCCAATAAAATTGCACTTTGGCTCTCATAGTCTATCCTTATAGCTCATTGTACTAACCCCATACTTGAACACAATCTTTACAACCAAACTGATTCCTTGCTTGCATGAGTGGCTACCATGAATTGTGCTTCTGTAGTTGAAAGTGCCACTACAGTCTGTCTCTTACTCATCCAATTGACTGCACCTCCAAATAGGTTAAACACATACCCACTTGTAGATCTTCTTTGATCCAGATTTCCAACCCAATCTGCATCAACAAAGCCATGGATGTCCAAAAATTTGTCCAATCCTGTTCTTCCTTGGTAGCACAAACCATAATCACTAGTTCCACACAAATGCTTGAAAACATGCTTCACTATTCTCCAATACTCCTTCCCTGGTTTTGACATAAACTTGCTCAATACTCCCACTGCATGTGCAATGTCTAGTCTATTATTGACCATTGCATACATCACACTACCAACTACACTTGCATATGTAACATAGGACATGTCCTCTTCCTCTTCTTGTGTGTTGGGACATTGTTCAGCAGATAACTTTACACCTACAGGAATAGGAACCTTCACCAGTTTACTATCTTGCATATTAAACCTTCGCAGTATTGTCTCAACATAATTCCTCTGGTTTAACCCAAGCTTCCTCTTTGCTCGATCTCATTTAATTTCCATGCCCAAAATATAGTTTGTAGCACCAAGATCTTTCATGTCGAATTTGGAGGACAATTGGATCTTCAAATCCAAGATGATTTCTTTTTCATTTCCAACCAGCAACATATCATCCACATACAAGACCAGATAAATAACATGGTCACCAATTAATTTAAATACACACAGTGATATTCTTTACTTATGGTGAAGCCAAGTCCCCATATAAATGTATCAAATTTTTCATACCACATCCTTGGTGACTGTTTTAACCGATACAGAGAATATTTTAACTTACATACCAGTTCTTTCTTACCCTTCACCACAAATCCTTTGGGTTGCTTCGTGTAGATCTCTTCTTATAGATCCTCGTGAAGAAATGTTGTCTTCACATCCATTTGTTCTACCTCAAAATAAAAAGAAGAAACAACATATCAAAGTAATCTAATAAAAGATACCTTGGAAATAGGAGAAAAAAATATCACTAAAATCAATTCCTCGCACTGGGGAATAACCTTTTGCTACAAACCGAGCTTTTTATTTCTCCACCTTGCCTTCTGCATTCATATTCTTCTTAAACACCCATTTCTTTCCAGTGGGTTTACTTCCAGCTGGAAACTCTACCAGATTCCAAACCTCATTTTTGTGCAAAGATGTCATTTCATCAACCATGGCCTCTTTCCAGAGTTTTCCATCCTCTGAACCTACTGCTTCCCTCATAGTTCTAGGATCATCATAAGTAATAGGTAAAGAAAATTTTGAACAAAAACCAAATGGACTATACCTTTTTGGTTGCCTTTTTTCTCGAAATGATCTTCTCACAGCTGGAGTTTGTGGCTCTTCACCTTCTAATTCCTCTTCTATCGTAGAGTTTGATTCTTCCTCATTTATCTGAAACTCTATCTTCTTAGGTTCCTTTGGTAGGAATTCATGTTTAATAACATCTTTCACCTCTCTAAACGCCACATTTCAGTTGTACACAACCTTCCTTGTTTCTGGGTTCCAAAGCGTATAACCTTTTAAACCATCCTTATACCCAATAAATATGCATGTTTTAGATTTACTATCCAACTTTGTTATTTTCTCCTTTGGAACATGTACATAGGCATCACATCCACATACCTTCATATGTGAAAGAGAAGCTTCCTTACCAGTCCATACCTCTTGTGCAATCCTATCCTCCAACACTATTGAAGGTGATGTGTTAACCATGTAACATAGAGTCTCCACTGCGTCTACCCAGAATTCTTATCCTAACCCGACACCACTGAGCATGCTTCTTTCCTTTTCCATCAACGTCGTATTAATTCTTTCTACAACTCCATTTTGATAAGGTGTGTATGGAGTATTCTTCTACCATGCTACACCACACTTCTTACAGAACTCTTCAAATTACTTCTTGCAAAACTCTCTACCATTATTTGTCCTCAACACCTTTATCTTCTTCTCTGTCTAGTTTTCCACCAAAGCCTTAAATTCTTTAAACATGTCAAAGACATCATATTTCTTCCTGAGGAAATATATCCTTGTATTCCCTAAGAAGTCATATATAAAAGATAAATAGTACACAGACTTACCCAATGATGGAAACGACACAAGTCCAAACACATCACTGTGCACAAGCTCTAATATTTGTTTCGCCCTCTTGGCACCTGTTTGGTCAATTTAGTGTGATCTAAATTGCTATTTATATTGTCAACTTGGGGTTCGTAAACTGACGAAGTGAGGTGTACTATATGTACTTAGATAACCATTTCCTTAGGCTTTTGTCGTTTTAAGCTTTTTAGTTTGTTTTTGGATTTTATTCTTTTCTTAATGTGTGGTGATGAAAGTGAAGTGTGAAGTGTGTGGAATGTAAATGGTGATGATTTCTACACTTGAAAAATGCTCAAAAGAAAGTTTTACAGTAACTGAAATGAAATCAATTCTTAAGAGAAAACAAAATGCATCAAAAAGCGAACTAATGGCAATGGCCCAGTATCCTTGCTGTTGAAAATAAAAAGAAAGAAAAAAAATTGAAAAACAACTCAAACTTAAAGTAAAGCAGCTAATTCACACTACTTTAACTTTTTAGATCCTTTGCCCTTCGTCTCAATCTACCTGATGGGAAGTTATCATAAACAAGTTAAGTAATATGATATTTAATTGTTCAAGAAAGTAAATTGCATAAGGAAACTAATCACACTACTTGAATTCTTCAAATCCTTTACCCCTCAGCTCAATCTACCTTGGGGAAGTAATCATGAACATAACAAACAATATGATAACTAAATGTAAATTGCAGAAAAGAAATTAATCACACTACTTAGAGTCTTCTAGTTCTTTACCATTCAGCGCAATCTACTTTATGGAAAGCAGCTATGAGTAAGTAATATGACAACTAAATCACACTACAGTTAGTAATCTTATGATCTCCTACTGATATAGTCATTTGACCACAGAAAGAAATCATAAATTGTTAAGCAGTATGATAT